>JAACJM010000111.1:0-291991 GCA_013368315.1 Tetrapyrgos nigripes | reverse complement strand
AGTAGGGGTCTCAAACTAATAAGAAGATAATGACTCACTCACTGTCTTTTGTATATCCTGGCAAATTCTTTCTGGTGCATCACATGGATTGGGATCAGCAATATTGTCCATAACAAGAAAGTATTCCAGTATTGTAGAATATGGTTCCAGGTGTCCTTATCTGCCCAGATGTGAGCTAGTATATGACGTTGTTCCATGTCTAACTGTAGCTGATGTTCCAAAAAAAGCCAGGAGATGTTTGATGTTCTGATAAATATACTCAAACATGATGATTCTGATGTCGATCATTCAGTGACACTCACCTCGTGGTTGTCAGTCAGCATTTGCACACAAGCCTGGCTCCATTTTTGTCATTGATCTTGAAACATCCTACCCTGAGGAACATACTGGTGATAGACAGCAACTACTTAAGCAAGAAATGAGGACATGGTAGTGAAGAACAAGCCTATATGGAATTCAAAAGTACGTGTGGCTCATCAGATTACAGGTGACTCATTTCAATTAGTTAGCTGGTTTCACCAGCTGACCAGCTACCAGTTCCCCATTACTGTACTACAAAAATGTATGATACTGGGGCCATGCAGGAAACAAAGTGACTAGAACATGAACTATATCAATACAACACAAAGGAAAGAGAGTACCTTATAGAATTTGATCTGGACCCAGTTATCTAAAGCTTCAGACAAATAATGCACATCATGTGAGTGTTCCAAAATCTAGGGGACACGTCACCCACTCCCAAGATTTTGGCACAGTTACAACCCTGTCTGTATTCTTATTGAGTCCTGCTTTCCTATCCTATCATCACATGTCGCAGAAGACAGTCATTGACAATGAGTGCTACTTATAGCACAGAGACAGAATGAGCTTATCTAAGGATTCCTCATGTGAAAGGCTGTGAAAGGACACTGAGCCTGAGGCAGCCTGCTTAACTTGGATAGCAACACATCCCTCTCATCTTCAAGTAAGTATATACACATGTATCACAAAATCAAGTACACAATCAAGTGTAAGTACATGAAATTGTACTTAAGAAGTAAAAAGGGAGCTACTAGTGCACCATGCTTGTATTTAACTGATGAATCACTACTATGGCCAGCATGTCTGGCAAGAGTCTGGGTTGTTGTAGTAGGTATTGTTACAAAGTCTTTATAGAGGTGGGTCCTGTACACATCAACCATAGTACTTAGAATAAGCATATCCTATTCATAGGTACTTAGCTTTATTGTACTGGCACATACACTTAGTCCACTAGCACTTTGACTAGCAGGACTCACTCTAGTCCTTTATACACCAATTGAAATGGTAAACTAGCTTTCTAACTGTCAAATAGTGTTTCTATATGTGAATTTTGTATGGTGTATCACTGTCAACTATTCCCTTAGTTCTTTACTTATTCTGTAAGTGAAAGTATATATATATATTATACTATTGACACTCATTCTCTTCCAGAGTCCTTCTGGCTACTAATTCACAATCTCATTGCATACACCAACTGGAAATGTATCATGATTACCAATATCATAAGATACAAGCTCAAGTTTTTATGCCACAGAGGCAAGACATGATTGAGAGCATCAGATAATGGATATTTGATGGTGGGTATTCCATAGCTAGCCAGGCTGTTGAACATTTTCTCCAAGAATTTCTTGGACTGCCACAACAGCAGTGGACAAGAGAGAACAGACAGAGAATGAAGTTAATACAAGCTAAAGACAGCAAATTAGTATACTGAAATGAGCAGAACGCAGTTACAACTTACCAGGAGTACTCAAAGAATACTACCAAGGCAGAAGGTAGGCAGGATCATGGTACTTGATCTGCAGGAACAGGTAATCAGGTTAGTGGGTCAGAGGAATGAATCTGGTAGAACATGGACAAGTTCAAGCTCTATATCAGTACATACTTTTAGTCAAAGTCTATGCTGGTACATAAATTGCAAGGACATTTCCTCTCTTTCCTCTCATTTCTTATCAGAGCATCAGCAGGCCTCTGTATTCCTTGTGTCCAAATTTGTCTTCACCATACCAAGCACCAGCTGGCCTTGATATTTGTGTAATAATGCTGGTCACTCTGATACAATTCATCCAGCGATAAAAACAGTTAGGGATTTGAAAGACCAGGGCATGCTAGTACAGTACATTTTGGATGGAACTCCAGATCTATAGACTCCTGTTCTCAACTCTACTGTCTGTCCCAATACCGACACCCTCATTCGCCAAGCCAAGACGCTCGAAGCGACCCTCATCACATACTGGTAAAACAGTAAAGATATGAAAAACGTCAATCAGCTCCTTCTCACTAACCAAAGGAAAACTCCTTACAGATGAAGAGCTTTGAATGTAGAGGATAGTCCTGAAGTCCAACCTGAGGACAAGTTGACTCAAATTGACACAGATTTGGATAGAGAAATTTTAGTGGCCAGAAAGGAGTTGAAATCGCATGCAACCTATTGTCCAGACCCCTTTGGCCAAAGGAACCTCTTTTCAAATGCGATGATTCAAAGAAAAGCAAGAATGCTCCACCAGACCAGGATGTTATATATGTGGTTCACCTGTTCATTTTGGTAGAGACTGTCTGAATTATGGCAAGTGGTTGGCGGTGAAAGATGCTAAGAAAATAGAAGTTATAGCTGTGGACCACATCATTTACAAACAAGATCTGCTGTATTCTGACATACTTGATGAATCTGACAAGAATGTTGACACTTCAGTGAAAGACATAACTGACTCTAATGATAACCTGAGTGTGAATTTCACATTGGGTTCAGAAGAGTCTTTCAGATGGATATACAAAGAGCGACTATTAGAACAGCTGCTAGTGTTCACGTCAATCATTCATCCCCAGCTCCTGTAACATTAGACAACATCTGTCAACAGAATCTAAATGCAAGGAGAAGATTGGAGATTGTCAGATGATCAAGGGAGCTACAAGGTTTTCATCAAGGAAAACAAAACAGTCCCTGTCCAGGAGTTGTTCACCTCCTCTAAGGACTTATGACAATGCAGATAGAAAGGTCAAAGAAGCTAAAGCGAGTAGATCTCTGCTGCCTGGAATGTGGATATAACTCTCATGTCGGAAGAGTATTGCCAAAACCAAAAACTAGACTACACATGAAACTCTATCACCTTACCAGAGAAACTTCAGTCCCGGGCTATATTCACTTCCTGCTATTCATGAAAACTACTGATGATACATTTGTACAATTCATGATAGAAGCATATGTTGTTAAAAACATGAATATCCCAATTCTGCATGGGGAGGACTTCCAAATGGCCTATGAACTATCCACTCAGTGCTCAGCCAGTGGGTCCCACTTGATTCATATAGGAAAAACAGAGAGGTGCATTCTCACCTCTTCAGTAAAGACAGGAGAACCTCTGAACTTCAACATTAGACAAGCCAATTTCTTGAAATCCTTTATCCGAGCAAAAGTGGTTCACTGAGCCAAAACTTGTGCTCATCTGAATCCTCACCTCCCTGTTGAAGTTTCAGCCACCAAGGACTATGTAATCAAACTGGGTACTTCTGTAAACGTTAAAATCACAGGGTACTCATCAGATGTTATGACCACCTGCAAGCCATCCTCATCAATCTTCCCTTCTTTTTGCCATCCTTCTCTTTCTTTTTGTTGCGCATCTGACCACAATAAACTTACTGCATCACGTTGGTCGCCTGAAGGTGCAACATCTGTCCTTTGTACAGGTCCTTCTTTGTTGTGGCAAGTTGAAGTGTGTCATGGAGCTCCCATTCTGCCTTCGTCTTTGGTTCTCATGCAAGCAGGTTGTTAAGGCTGGTGTTGGACTTTTTCACTGGAGAAATCGGTGGTTTCATAGATGCATTCACTGTGGATAATGCACCAGATGCGGTCTGGACACTTGGATATAAAAGGTATGTGAAAGGGAAAGCAGAATGGAGTAAAGTCATGAAAGGAGATAACTGATCAAAAGAGATCTGTAACTTAAAGTGAACATTGCGAAGGCAAACGTCAACCGATTTGGCCAAAAATGAGACGGGAGATCGATAATAACGTACGAAAGGCTGTGTAGAAGTAGCAGGTCAAACGGGTAAGTATAGCGATCGCAATGCACAAGTGTACACTAAAAGTCTCAACTCAAAGAGTTAGAACTTTTAAGAAAAATGTATGTAGATGCACCATATGGAAGTGTATGGACCCCCAGCGCTGTTGAAGCCTTTTGGGCAATGTAAACAATGTTATTTGAACAGGAGAAGCGTATGGTACAAGTAGGAAATGAACAGTGAAGAAATCAAAGATGAAGTGCAATTTGGCAAAAGGAGAAGATTAGCAATAACTTGGAGATGTGGTCTCCAAGTCATTGCTAGTTATCTGGTTGTGTGCAGAGGCCTTCAAAAATGCTCCCTAACCTTGGAATCTGCATTCATGTTGAGTGGAATGAAAGTGCTGTCTGCACAGATGGTAATGATTACTGTTGTCATTTCCTTACTTCCTCCGCTTTCCATGCTATCTCCCACTTCCGCTGTCCACTCTGCTCTGATACTCCAATCTCATCTACTGCATACCATATTCCGGAATCTATAGGCTTTCCATCATCACCTGTTTCCTGGAGCTTTTCCACCATATCAAAATAGAGTTGTTACTTGTTTCATTCACAGCTTGACCCTGCTTTGAGTCCAAAGGTCTTGCATAATATGTTTGCAGCTGATCTGAGTGTTTTTCAACAAAATGACATGCCCAATTTTTTCCAATACCAGGGAACTCTGGTATCCATGCCTTCAGTATCTTGTCTGCATGTTCCTTCAGCTGCAAGTAGTCCAATGGGTGGCCCCATTCTTCCACCTCAATTGCAAACCCAATAATTGTGTCAGTTTACTTTCTCTGCCTTTCTCCCCTCATCAAGTTTATAATACTACCAAGGTCCTTTTCCCATTGTTATGTTGTTCTCAATCCACACTCATTCCCATATTATTCCAATACACCCTCTTTCACACATCATTCCAATAAATGCTCTTGTCATTTTCTGTTCCCTGTATCTAACCAATGGTTGGTATACATACCAACATATCCACTACTTTCTCTCCCTTTCTCCCCTCTTTATACACTACCAATGTCCTTTTCCTTTTCCTGTGGTTTTCCCACTGCCATACTGCTTTCAACAAGCCCCAAGGCTCAATATAGCTAGCTTCTGATCCCAAGAATGTCTCATAACAATAACAATACATGTCCACAAAATACTCGTACACTTCAAGTACACTTCATCAAGTGCTGATAGTAATAGTACATCATCGAATGTTGGCATCCTTCACCTTACTTGAAATCAAACCTCCATTCCTCTCCTGCAATTTCATCTTCAATCAGTTCCAAAGCCTCCTCCACAGTCATTCCCTCATACACACTGCTCTCAGCTGTCAAAATATCCTCTCAAACAGCCAAATGATCCAACAACAGGAGTCCATCATTTGCACAGACAGGACACATACTAGCCTTCTCCTCCTTGTCCCACCCTTCGAGATGCAGCTTCTTCGCAATCTAGGTGAGACACCTCTGCTAGCATAAATAATACTCACCTGCTACCAATAGTGGCTGCTTGCAGATCCCACAGACAAAAACAAGAAAAGTATGAGGTGCAGGTGCCTTAGGTTCTTCTTTTCCCAGTTCAGGCTTTTGACCCTCAATAGGCTGGCCTTGCTTGGGCCCTTGTTTATCTCTAATCTGACCTCCCCCTGCAGATTTGATTAATGTAAAATGGTTATGAGCAGAAGAGGTTTGAGAATGATTGACCACTGTGCAACACAACCTGTGACAGTCGTGTTGCATCTACTGGATTGCTTCAACTCTATGTTTCTACTATCCTACAGCCCTACAACAGATACTGTACACAAAATGGTATCCAAAATACATTATTTTGTATGCCATATACGATAAATGTTTTTGTTTACTTAGTACTCTATGTGTCTCATGCTACTCCTTCTCTCTGCTGTACCATTGTAGCTGCTGTCCCTGTTGTACTGTCTCTGTCAGAATAAGTCTGATCCATTGTCAAACAACTAGAGATTGCGACATTCTGGAGTTCTGGGTCCTTGATTATCTCAAGTTGTACTTTCCACAGATCCATGCTCTGTATGGCAATGTCATTGACTTGCTAGAGCAGGATAACCCTGCCCTGGAGCACAATTTCCAGGAGAAGGCTGAATGGCTGAAACACCCAGGGGAGTTGTGGAAAGTCCACTTGGACTTGTTGAAACCAAATGTAGAGCAAATTTCCTTAGCATGTTTGTATCTCAGTGGAAACCAAATATAGAGTAAATTTCCTTAGGTGAACATGGAGAACATCATGAAAATTTCAGGAACATCATAACTCCACTGGCAACAGTTATAAAGCCTCACCCTTCTGGTATGTTGTATGTCTATCATAGCCCCACACTTCAGAGTACACTCTGTCACATGCAGAAAGACAATCACATACTTGTTGCCTATGCAACTTCAGTGTTCATGTATGCATCTAGCCAACATATAAAGAGCTGGACAACTCTACTTTTCATTACCATGCTCCCAGATCTCCCAAACATCTTCATAAACCTGGACCCTGACCTTCCTCCTGGCTCCATCCTGCTGCCTTTAAGACTGGACAGTCAACCTACTCAACAACAGCACCAGCCTTGGCCCCATTCACCCTTATGTCCATGACCCAAACTGGGAAATTCTTGAACATGATCCAACGCTCAAACTTCTCAACTACAACCCCCTGCAGAACAAACCAGATTTCAACCTGGATGAGTTTCCCACAAGCATGTGGGAGACGCATTATTATCTCATTCCCAAGGATCAGGGCAGATTGCTGGGTTGGATCTTAATGGTCTTGGTAAGTGTTTCTTTTAAAGATTCTTCAAGTTTAATCTTTTATTGACAGGCTTGCACTTCCTTCTACTCCTGATTCAAACGTTCAGGGATGTAAGTAGAGCAGTCACATCCTCAACCACCCTAAATCATCAACACTGACCATTACCCACAGCCTCTGCTGTTCTCTCTCAAGATACCATACTTGATGGTATCAGGGCATCTTTCGCTCAGAGTTAGTACTATCATTTATTGCCAGTGAGTTGTCATACAGAGCTAATATTTGATACTTCTACTACTAGTGGATGAAGTGGATCACAGAATTGAGGAGCTTCTGGCTGAAGACTCTGACTCAGAATTGGATGAACTTGTGGGTTCACCTCAAGAGCATGAGCCTGAGATGGCAGCAGGCACATCTTTGGCCTCTTCCAACCCCCCTATGTCCCTTTCCAACAATATAACTCTGAGTCATTGTGATGATGTTGACTTGAACAGGCAAGATAGTCCTGCATCTGTGCACAATGAAGACCCACCTACCAAGCTAGGCTCATGGTCATCTCTCAAACACTCTAGCAAAAGCAATGACTCAGATAATGAAAGAGTTCCTGGGTATTTTTGTGAGTAGTTGTTGAGTGTATGAACAACAACTGTAGTGACTTTCCCACTCCAGGTAATTCTGATTATGTTCAGGAGCATCTTCATGAAGATGAACTTCAATGCATCTGAGAAAATGAGGAGTTGGGTGACAAGGCAAAGGCAAAGAAGATAGAAGAGGAGCTGGCAAGAAGTAAGCTGCTGAGTCAGGAGTGGCAGAGCACATTCAAAAGCTAACTCTAAGACCAACAAAGTCCATTTGGTCAAAAGAATGGACTTGGACTCAGATCTACAGTGGGCAAAAAAATTGTCCGCATGTTTCATACTTTTGCAGAGATTGTCAATTATAGAGCTACTGAATAGAGATGAGACAAAATGGTCAATGATGGCCTGAAAGCCCTTGATAAGTGCTATGATAATCTTCTTGTTTTGTGTTATTTGGTCAAATACCCATGGAGATATACTTAATTTAAAATGGTAAGTCATTTGGACAATTTTTTGACATATGCCTTAAAATACAGAAAGTGCTTGCTCAGTACTTGGTATGCCCTCCTTTAGCCTTCAAAACAGCTTTGATCCTTCTAGGCATACTCCTGATCAATTTCTGACAATCCTCTTCTGTGATTTCCACCCACTTTTCTGCTGCTCTATCCTATATTTCCCAAACTCCAGATGGTGCTGTATCATACTTGTTGAGTTTGCGTTTGAGGGTTGTCCAGAGGTGTTCAATGGGGTTTAGGTCAGGAGACTGAGCAGGCCAGCTCATGCAATGGATTTTGTTGTCCTCAAACCATTTGGTGGCTAGTTTTGACTTGTGTTTTGGATCGTTATCCTGCTGAAAAATGGCCATCTCCAGATCAACACCCAAACGATCCATGCTCTCCAGAAGATTGTTCTCCAAAATGTCCACATACTGCTCTGCATTCATCCATCCCTCAACCTCTGCCATGTTTCCAGGTCCATCCCATCCCATACACCTCCACACCATGATATTTCCTCCTCCAAATTTGACTGTTTCCACCACATCTCTCTCTCCCATGGATTCACCTGTCCTACCCCACACAAACTGCTGCCCATCTGACCCAAACTGATTGATTTTAGTCTCATCTGACCATATAACCTGTTTCCAGTCATCCACAGTCCAGTCCTTGTACTTCTCTGCAAATTTTAAACGAGCCTTCCTGTGAGCTGCAGTGAGTTTGGGCTTTTTCTGTGGTTTCTTGGTGTCTACACCATGTTTGTGAAGGGAATTTTGCATGGTTTGGGTGGAGATAGCTTGGTCAAGAAGGGGATTGATGTTTCTGGCCACCTCTGCAGCGTTCCTGGCTTTCCCAGTGTTGATTTGTTTGATAGCAGCCCGTTCATCAGTGGTAGAGAGCTTCTTAGGGCGCCCTGCCTTATGGTTCTCCTTGTCAGGATACATCTCTTTGGCCAGAGAGGCAACTGTTGACTTGGATACTCCAGTTTGAGCAGAGATTTCCCTGGATGAAGCGCCAGTTTGGAGATGAGAGAGGACATTGTCTTTCTGAGTGGAGGTGATGGGTCTCATGATTTTATGGGGGCAATAGATGATCTGGATGTCCTTATATATGGTCTAGCTGACAGTTATGACATCATTATGATGTATACATTGCATCGCTGTACAGCTCCACTTATGATGTCATCTATGAGGCATCACATTGTGCCAATAGTATTGATAAAGTAGCAACTCAAAAAATTGTCCAAATGACTTACCATTTTAAATTGGGTATATCTCCATGGGTATTTGACCAAATAACACAAAACAAGAAGATTATCATAGCACTTATCAAGGGCTTTCAGGCCATCACTGACTATTTTGTCTCATCTCTATTCAGTAGCTCTATAATTGACAATCTTTGCAAAAGTGTAAAACATGCGGACAATTTTTTTGCCCACTGTACCTGCCCCTCCCCTATTACCAGTCCTAGATATTCAATCTTCTCCTGCTTGAACTCACACTTCTCTGGTCTCAAATACAAATCATGCTTTTCCAACCTCTTCAAAACTTCCTGTGTAATTGCTTGTACTTCTTCTAATGACCCACTGAAGATAAGGATGTTGTCCAGATATACAGCTACTTTCCCTGCAGCAATTAAATCAGCAAATATCAAATTCATTAGAGATTGGAAGGTTGCCAGGGAATTGGTGAGTCCAAAGAACATGACCTTAGGTTCAAATAATCCCGCCTTCCATTCATCTCCAGACTTGATCAATGTACATCGAACTTGGTGAAGTATCGGGCTTTCTGCAGACGACTGATAATGTCAGTGACCAGAGGGAGAGAGTAACAGTTTTTGATTGTGAACTGATTCAGCTTCCGATAGTCTTGTATGAACCACAACTTGCCATCCTTCTTTTTTACAAAGAAGACTGGCGACGATAGTGGTGATTTGGACGGTTGAATATACCCCTTGCGTAAGTTATCCTCCAGGAACCGATTGATTGACATAGGATAGATTTTGGTGCACATAGTTTCCAGTGCTTCTGGTACCAGTTCGATAGCATGATCCCAGGATTTATGAGCAGGAAGTCGTTCAGACTCCATTTCTGAGAATACTTTTGCGAAATCTTGGTATTGTGCCAGTACCATCTGTTCAAACATCTGCTTGGGTTTGTCCTTTTGAGCTTGCTCTGCAAGCTGTTGAGAATAAGTGTACCTAGCTGTGCACCAAACCTCCTCACTTGGTTCTTGAAGAATCTCTGCCTTCCACCATTTCCTTCAAGTTGTCTGATTAGCACAGATGTGGCAAAAGGGGGTTTCTTCCTCCCCCAAATCAGACGTTACTCTTTCTTCCCTCTGTTTCTCCTCCTTATCCACTATCAAATCCTCTCTTTCTAATGGTACCTCTCCAGTCCATCGAATCTCGTCACCTTCATCTACAACCTCTTCAACTGTTGCCTTTTGTCTCTTTACCTCCCAGAATTTATCTGCCGTAGCCAAGGTAATCCTAGAATGATATCTTTGTCTCTAATGTCCGTGACCAAAAAATCCATCCAGTTTTCCTGTCCATCAACAGTAAGTTCCAAATGTGCAAACCTCTCAATACGTCCTGCTTGGTTTGAGGTTCCATCAATGTTGAAAACATTAATGGGTTGCTTTAGTCAGAATGTTCGAATATGATGTTTCGTCACAAAGTCCCTTCCCAGAAATAACACTGTTGCTCCACTGTCTATCATTGCCATTGTGTCTAGACTTCAGTTTTCTCCTCATAATTTTACTCCCACACGGAAATGTGATGAAAGAGGATCTATTTCCTGAATAGCTGATATTTTACATGTGGAAATAGTTGTATGAGGAGATAGAAATCATAGAAAATTGTTCGAAGGGTGTTGTCCACATGGCCAGAACAGGCACCCGCTTTAAAAATCCATCTTCTTCATAAATGTAGCCAAAATGACAGCCTGTTGAGTCATAGCATTTTGGAGAGCAGTGAGTTGTGCAGAATAATCTGGGGATGAAGTAGTGGACGTGGAAGGAACAGCTGGGGATTCAGATGGAAATAATGTGAAGTAGTCGTCTGTAGTAGTGGCGGCAATGCATTGCCTCTGAGGACGTAACAGACCCATGAACTTGTCCTGACAGACATGATCCAAATGACCCTTCCAAGCACAGTAGTTGCACTTGGCCTCCTTATGGTTGCACTGAGGCTTCATGTGGCCTGGAGCACCACAACCATAGCAATGGTTTTGCATAGCACAAAGGTAGTCTTTGTGCGTTTTACCATTGCCAGTGCGAGTGGCGTCAATGTCCATAGCATAGGGATCGGAAGTGGAGGTAGAAGTGGAGGTAGTAGTGGTGGTCTTATGACCCTGTTTGTGGTGAATGAGGTTCTTGAGAGTGGTGATCCTTCTAACCAAATCATCAAGTGAAATTGGCTTGCCTTTCACTGCCTCAATGGGGGCTAAGCCAACTCAGAGATTATAGTTGAGTCCTTGTTCAAGACAAGCTCAGAGATCTTTGTCAGAATAACCTGTCCTTTGACCCAGGTCCCTGAATACCTGAATATACTTCACAACTGTCTGTTTTCCCTGTGTCTCGTGCATCTGCCTGTTCATCCAATGATCCAAACCATGGTTTAAAAGCTTCCACAAATGCATTTCAAGTTCTGTTAAATGGATTGACAGTCTGAGCAGTCCTGTCATATGCCATAGCTTCTTCAATGTATGCCTCCCCCTGCATGAATGAAAGTGCAGATCAGATCATTTTTCCTTCATTTCAGCAATATCTCTCTGTTCTCCAGCCCAGTTCCTGAAAGACACCAGGAAAGACCTGACATCTACGGCCTTACCCTTAAAGGGTTCAGGCTTGGCCATACTGGATTTATCAGAGCTCTGGCTTATCGTGTGAGCCTGAGGCTGGGGTTGAGTCTGTTGCTGGTTTATGCATTGGAGGAATGTAGTGACTTGCTCTTGGAGAAGTCCATGAGCATTTATGATGTCCTGAATGGTAGCTGCCTGATGAATTTGTTCGGCACAATGGATATCAAAATGGGGTTGTTGAGCTTGTTCAGACATATTGATATCTGAAGAAATGGGAGACGATGGAATGACAGGGGTGTGGAATGTGGGTGATGGAAGCGGTAGGTAACAGAAATGCTGATGAAGAAGGCTGAACTGGTAGGTAAGATGATACAGTCAATATGAGTGTCGTTGTCTTCCCAACTATAGTAATGGACTTGGGAAATGGAACAGATATAAGCGTTTGGACAAGGATGGCTTGGACAGTTAAAGAATCCTTTGTCTCCATCTTCAAAATAGCTGTCAAGATCAAAACAGACATGTCTCCGATTGATTAGATCAAAGCCGTGTAGTTGTCCTAGACAAGACAACTTGCTGGATACAGAACTGGGTGCATGGGAAGTACGAGAAGCACGAGATAGTGCTCGAGAGGGTTCTGTAGATGTGGTAACAGAGTTTCTGCAAGGACAACCTGATAAGTAGGCTGTTGGTGCAGCAAGAGATCTTGACTTAATGTGATAAAGAGCACCCACTTGGCTCAAAGCAATAGGTGTAAACAGAACAGCAGTAGACAGATAATGATAAGAGACTAGTCCCAAGACGAAGTTAATATTGAATGAAGACAAGGAATACATGAGATGCTCACCTAGTCCCAAGATGAAGAGGTTAAGATGGGGACTAGGGAGCTACTACTCTAAGCTTATATACACAGAACAGAAAGAAAGATAAAAACTGAGCAAAGCAAAGAAAGAAATCAGAGAACTGTTCAGAACAATCAAAGTACAGCCTATTGTCTCTGTAAGAGATGTATCATGAAAAGATGAACAAAAGATGAACAAGCTGTGCATAGTGTTCCTGTAAGAGATGTATCATAAAAAGATTAACAAATGATGAAACAGGGGATGATAGCTGTGCATAGATGATCAAGGAAAGATGAACAAAAGATAGGGCAAAGGATGATCAAAACGATGATCAAAAGGCAGTGACTGATGAAGAAAAGAAACAGAAAATGAATGAAAATACCCTGAAAATAATACTGTCATGACAGATACTTTCTATATTGAACCAGGAAATGGAAGAGGCATACCCAAGGCTGTAAGGATCCCAACTGCATTGGTGGAAAACCCAGCTTTTGATTTAGTTAATTGATACTGTCATTGGATGATGCAGTTTGCAGAGATCTTGAAATCAAAGAAACGAAACCAGCCAGTCAAGCATTGGTTCTGAATGGAAGACACGATGCATCGGGGCTTCGTGAGACACTTAAACAGGTTAGTTGACTGCCAGACAGGGTCATTAAGAGTGAACTGCTAGCAAGCTTAGGCAATTCTCTGTTATACCTTGTCTCCCCAATGGCACTATACTGAAAGATAACCTTATGGGTTTGACTTACTATGTAAGTCAGTGTGTCTTGAGGTGTACTCACCTAAACCTTGAGGACTGGTATGAGAAGATGCTTGGGAAGATGGGATTGGTTTGAGTCAGACCTAGGCTTAAGTCTGAACCAAGTAAGTGATCCGAGGACAGATGACATCATTTTTGAGGATAAGACTTCCTTTCGCGACACGGACCACAGACATGCTGTCGTAGTGGGAGAGACTGGCAGAATAATTATTCCGAGAGTTCGTGGGATAATTATTCAGTGTTGGTTTTGTCCAGAGGGAAATAAATTATGACTACCCAACTTATTTTACTCTGGACGACAGCCTGCAAGTAGAAGCGTGTGTGAAAGGATGTCGTTTTGAAACCTTGTATTTTATATTTGATATCAATGGATAGTTACGTGAAATTGTGATAAAATGATGGTGCAGAGGGTGGTGGTGGGTCGAGAGTTTGGAAAATTTGCAATAGAATAATATTCTGAGCTTGTTGCGATGTTGGACGTTGAGGACAAGGAGCGACAAGGTCACATGTGCGCGAAGTCAGTGCTTAGTCTTGAAAATTAATTCTCTTTCCATATTTTACATCATAGAATTACACTTTTGAGGATAAGTGTCAAGAACGTTGTCACTTAGCAAAACCACCCAAGTCACACAATGAACAGATAGATTTGGCAAGTTACAATGAGATGAGATAGAGAAAGGATAATGGAGACGAAAGGGGTCGAGTAGCTGACTATGCTCGACACTGCACTGTACTAGGAGCGGAGTGGAGACGAAGTGAACAGACTAAGGAATCTAGCTACGAGATCCAAGATATATATAAGAGAGGAATGAATATGTGAGAATGTCCATGGAGCCTAGAGATCGGAGGAGATAAGAATGTGAGTTAAGTAAAGGAGTATATGTGTGAGAATGTCCATGGAGATAAAGGAAGCGGAGAAGTGAGTCATAGATCGGGGTGGACAATGATGAGAAGTAATTAGTGTTTATGGGTTTATGGAAGGTGATAGAACAGTGAATAGAAGTGAATAGGTAGTAGAAGGAAATGAAGAGGAGATCAAAGAGACGGGAGACGATTCATGACACTACCCCCCCTCTAGGTCGAGCTTTCACCAGAGCTCGGAAGCCAATTGGTCCACTGCTTCGTCCACTGCTTCTTGATCCTTTTGTCCAAACCACGTATAGTCGGCCAAGTTTCCGGTGAGTCGTTGGGGAAGGTGCCCCATCCTGTTAGGTCTGACTCACGTCCCCCCCATCCTATCCCTTCCCATGTTCCCCATCCATCGTTGTTGTTACCCCATCTGATGTTGTCGTCGACATAGTTTAACTGAGTGTTTCCTCCCCATACGCTTGCATCTCCCCATCCCAGGTTGTTTCGTTCGTTGGCTCGGAGGCTAGACCGGTAGGTAGCGCATCTCGCTCGGTGTCCTGCTCCCAACTTGCATCATTTTGACGATTCATGTCCTGGCCAGATGCATTGATTACATCCGCTGTGCCTCCCCGTGTGCCCTTCGTCTAGTCTGCAACGCCGGCCTGATCGTTGACCGTATCTGCAGCGTCCGGTGTTGTCCGTCAACGGGTCGATTGTTGTTGTGGTGGTAGTCGAGACTGTGATAGCGATGGGTGTAGTCATGATGGAGGTATAGTGAGAGGGTGAAGAGGTGTGTGGTAGGATGTGATTGAGCTTGTTCTGTCGTTTAGTTTCGGTATATCTGCCTTTTAACGAGTCCTTGTTTGTGGTGGTGGGAGGCGACAAAGTCGCCGTCAATTAGGTGGTGACAGTAGACGCCGTTAGTGTCGGTAAGCTCGGGGGTGTTTCTGATGGAATTCTTCGATCATGTCTTTTACCTTGGTCAGGTTTGACGTAGGTACCCAAGTATTCTCCGAGTCGGGATAGTCCAACCATTTGATGAGGTACTGAGTACCTTTTCTGTTTCTGGTTGGTTTTGAGTCTAATATCATTTCAACATCGTATTCTTTGTCTGCGTCTAGCAGCTCCGCGGGAGGTTCGGGGTAATTTGGTCCGTGAGCGTCCGTTTCGACGTACGGCGTTAATAGGGAAGCGTGGAAGACAGGGTGTATACGCCAGGTTGTCGGTAATTTCAATTTGTAGTTAACCTGGCTGATTACTTCAATGATCTCGAATGGGCCATGACGACAATCGGACAACTTAGCTTTCGGTCTTGTTGTCTTTAGATTTTTTCCGTCGAGTAGCACCTTATCTCCGACCTTGTACCCTGTCCAGGACATGGAATGATTTCCATGCTGTGCTTTCATTGTCTCGGCGGCCGATGTCAGGCTTGCTTTGAGTTCGTCCCTGAGTTGGTTGAGGTTTTCGAGTCGTTCCTCTACCGTCGGTAGGTTAGAGGTTGGATTGAATGATGGAAAGAAGCGTGGTTGGTATCTGTGTAGGAGTTCGAAGGGGGATTTTCCTGTCGCTGCATGGATTCTGGTGTTATGACTAAATTCGGCGTAGGGTAGATAGTCCACCCAGTCTTCTTGTCGGTAGTTACAGAAGATCCGTAGGAACTGTTCCAATTCTTGATTGTATCGCTCCGACTCTCCGTCAGTCTGTGGGTGGTAAGCGGTACTAAGGGCTGAAGTTATGCCTAGCTTCTCATGGATCGCGGTCATGACCTTGCTAGCGAACTGCGGTCCTCGGTCGGATATCATTTTGTCCCACAATCCATACTGCCGCCAAGTGTTGTCAAGTAGCAGATTCACCGTTCCGTCACTGTCAATTGTTTTTGTGCACGGCGATATGATGACCGTTTTTGTTGACTTGTCGACTGTGACGTGAATTGCATTGAACCCTTTACATTCGGGGAGATCCGTGATGAAGTCGGTGGTAATAGTCCCAAACGGACGTTCTGGAATTTCGGTGGGAATTAAGGGGATCCGAGTGGGATGGTTGTTGGTTTTCGTCGCCTGGCATTTGGCGCAGCCAGCTACGTAGTCTCTGACGAAGACTGACATTCCTGGCCACCAAAATTCTCTGCTGACTAGTTCGTAGGTCTTGTATCGTCCGGGGTGTCCTGTTGCCAGGGAGTCGTGGTGTAGTTTTACGATATCCCGTCGGAGGTCGTTATCTGCTGGTACATAGATTTTGCCTCGGAATAAGATGATTCCATCTTCGTAGTTCCATTCCTGTAGATTCTTCACCAGCGAACGTGGTCCGTTTCGTAGGATGACATCTAAGGCACTTACTACCTCTAGGTCCCTCTTGGGGCATTCCTTGATTCTCCGTCGTAGTTCTACGTCTCCTATAGCGGTTACTGTTCCTTGTCTAGTCGCTCGGATTCGGAAGAATTTGGGGTCGAGAAGGATTCTGTCGGTGTTGTCGTTCTCAGTCCCGATTTTGTGGTCTGGTCGTCTAGACAATGGGTCAGCTTTATTCAGACTTCCTGGTTTATGTTGGAGGGAGAACTCAAATCGTGTGAGGAACAACGCCCATCGTGCCTGTCGCTGACTGAGCTTTTGGGCGGTCTGGAAATACTCCAAGTTTCTGTGGTCGGTGAAGATTTCGATAGAATGGGGGGCCCCCTCCAGATAGTGTCTCCATGCTTCCAGCGCCCGTATGATTGCCAGTAATTCCTTGTCGTGGATGTCGTAGTTTCGTTCGGTTTCTGAGAGGGATTTGGAGATGTAGGCGACTGGGTGCCATCGATTGTCTTCTCCGGTTTGCATGAGTATCCCCCCCGTTGCGTAGTCTGATGCGTCTACTTCCACTCGGTATGGCTTCGTGTGATCTGGCATCAGTAGGACGGGTTTGGATGTGAAGGCCGTTTTGAGGGATTGAAATGCCTTTTCGGCCTCTGTTCCCCAGTTCTAGTGGTTGTCCTTCCTCGTCAGATCGAAGAGGGGGCGTGCGATTTTCGAAAAGTCTTTGATGAAGCGTCTGTAGAAGTTTCCGAATCCTAAGAAGGCCTGAACTTCCTTTACTGTTTTGGGGGTTGGCCATTCAAGTACTCCTTCTACCTTGGCTGGGTCCATCGACAAGGTGTCGTGCGAGACAATCAGTCCCAAGAAGTCGACCTTTTCTGCTTCGAATACGCATTTTTCAGGTTTGGCGTATAGGTCGTTGTCTCGTAGTTGTTGTAGAACTGTTCGAACTAATTCTCGATGTTCTTCTAGGTCATGGGTGAATACTAAAATGTCATCCATATAGATGACGATCTTCCCTTGGTCGATGAGGTCCTTGAAAATAGTGTTCATCATTGCTTGGAAGGTCGCTGGCGAGTTCATTAGTCCAAAAAACATGACAGTCGGCTCAAATAGTCCTTGGTTGGTTTTGAAGGCGGCTTTCCATTCGTCCCCCTCTTTGATACGGATGTTATTGTATCCCCACCGTAGGTTGATTTTACTGAACACATATGCGTTCTTGAGTTTGTCGATTAGTTCTGGGATGAGGGGTAGTGGGTACGCGTTTTTCACGGTACCCTTATTGAGTGCTCTGTAATCCTGTACTGGGCGTAGCTTTCCGTCCTTTTTCTTAACAAAGAAGAAGGGACTTGCCATTGGAGATTTTGATGGTTTAATATATCCTTTTTCGAGATTTTCGTTCAGGAAGGAGTCGAGTTCGGATTGTTCGTTTGGGGAAAGAGGGTATGTTTTACATGCGCGTGGTTGGAAGCTGTCTTGTAGCTCGATTGCATGGTCCCAATCGCTTCGTTGGGGTAAGCGTTCTGAAGTCTTTTTGTCGAACACCGATAAGTATTCGTGATATTGTTTGGGTATTTGTTCTTGTAACGTGGTTGGCGAGTTTGTGGATTCGTCTTCAGTGTTTCGTCGTGCTTTGGTAAAGGCAGTTCGGATACTCAGCTTGGTTCCTGACAGACCTTCGTCAGGGTCGTTTGGGGTATCTAGATATTCCATAACGAGTTCACTCCATTGTTCTGGGACATTCCATTGTCCAGTCGTGTCTTCTGAGCCAAGCATCACTCCTAAGTCCACTCTTTGCAGTTGGATCTTCCTAGGTCGTTGTGATCGACGTTGTCCGGCCACCTTGGGTTGTGGTGTCGTTTTGTGAGGTCCTACGATGTCTTTGAATATTACTTGGTAATTTCGGTGATGTGTTCTGGGGTCGACTATTTCAGGTTGTTTTGTTTTTGGAGGGGAGATTTTCGACTTAGCTTTGGTTAATACTGGGGCTTTTCCCAGTGCACAAGCGTTGGGGCATCGTGTTAGGTTGATCTCTGATGTCACCCAGTCGATCTCCGGATTATGATGTCGTAACCAATCGGTACCCAAGATGATATCGTGATCTCCGATATCCGTGATATAAAACTCGGCGGTTTCTTCGTGGTGAGATTGGTGGTCTTGGGTGTAGATTCGTAATTTTTGAATGGTGTAGTGCCTTACCCATCCCATCACGTTTTCTGATCTGTCGACGTTTCGAACCGGAAATGGTTTTTCTAGGGGGATGCGTTTGAGATGATGTTTTTGGGCGAAGGCATCATTAATGATGATTCCTTCTGCTCCACTGTCTAGCAGAGCGGTTGCGTTGATTTTTCGTCCAGTTATTTTCCCGATCAATTCGGTTTTAAGCTCTATTGAGGGGGTCTGTTGGTTTCGAGTGATTGCCGTGATTCTCAATTCAGATGGGGATCGTGGCTTACGAAAGGGTATAAGGCTTGTGTATTGCCTGTGTTTTACTGGTATGTATGTCCATGTCCCTCCTCCCGACGACGTGGCAGGGGAGGTATTCAAAAATCCGATTCTGTTACGAACTTCTTTAGTAGCCCTTCTTTCTCTTCTCCTGACAATGCTCCGATTCTGGCAGTGAGTTCTGAGATGTTATCCGTGGTAGGGTTGACCTTGGGCTCCGAGGTCTCTGTGACAACTGCGGTTTTCTTTATGGAGGGTCTCCAGGTCGTGTTGTTGGGAGTGGTTGGAGGCGTGCTAGGGAACGTAGGGCAATCGTTACCCATATGTCCCTGTCCTCGGCACCTGAAACATCGCCCTTCCTTCCTCATTTTGTCCCTTTCTTGGGGGGTCAGTTTCGGTGGATATTTAGTGATTGAAGATGCACCTGGGACGTTATCTTGGAAGGCGTTTACTTCCATACTTCTTGCTCGACCACTTCTCGTGCCCTGTGATCCCCTTCCCGGTTGTCCTTCCTCCCTTCGAGGTTTACTCCATGAGGTTTTCTCTTCCTGTCTTTCCAACCAAATCATGTGTTGTTTTACCGCTGCCTTTTGTAATGCCGCGAGATTTCTGGGTTGAGTGGATAGGTAGGAGATCCGGTCGACTAGTCCTCGGGGGAGTCCCTTTCGATAGTACTTCATTAACGCCTTGTCGTTATAGCCAGTATCGTCAGCGTATCGTTTGAATTGGGAGTTGTACTTATCTATATCGGCCAGGGCTCCCTCCATTTTGATGTGTTCTATTTTGGTTTGGGTCTGGGTTTCCCGAGCTGAGGGTTTGAAATCCCGTAGGAATTCTCGCTTTATTTCGCGTAGAGTCCAGGATTTTCCTTTCGTTTTCGGTTTCGAGGTGGAGGAATCTTCATCAGTACTTGTATATTCTTCGTCGCTATCGCTGAAATCGTCTTCTTCTTCAAACACCTTTACCATCATGTTATGAGCCCATCGTTTAGCTTCTTCTCCTGAGAACAACGTGAGGAAGAATGATATCTTTTCCTCTTCAGTGGGATAGACTTGATCGTTGAGCCAAAGATAGTTGTTAAATTCGGCCATCCAATCCTTTGTTTGGTTCCGGTCTCCTGTGAACTTTTCTGGCTTTACTCCTCATTCTTTGGTAGTCATATTGGGAAAGACCGAGGACTGAGCGTCGTCGTCGGGTGGTACGGCGTCTCAGGGAGCTTGGGTTCCTCCTGCAGCGGCTGTAGCTGAGGCAGGGTTTTCAGACATTTCGAGAGCGGCATGAATGGAGTGGAAGTCGATTGGTAGTGAGGGATTGACTGATATAGGTTCTTGGACTGCACTAGGAGTACTGTCCGTTGGGGATCTGTTGAGAGGGTTTTGGGATTCTGAGGGAGTTTCGTTGTTTGGGTTTGGTTCGTGAGAAGGAGTCGGTGACGGGGTTGTGGTAGGATTCGGGTTTTCCATGGTTGGTTCTGATGGGAGTGATTGGAAGAGTAGAACTGGTTCGATACCGACTGTTTGTTCTTCGACTGAGAGGGGTCGATTGTTTATGGAGAGTCGGTTGGGACACAGATGGGTTGTGCAGAACTCCCACCGGTTTTCGTGCGAGAAGTAGCAATCTTGTTGGTTTCGAGGAAAGTGTGCGTGAGGTCGTCGGAGACAAACGAAGTTGGGAGAGGAGGTGCGACTGGGATTTTGTGAGGCTGTGCGAGATCTAGTGGTTCTAGGAATTCCGCTTCCGCTCATTCACTCGTTTTCGGTTTCCGGAAACAGATGGTCCCACTGCTCTCCCGAGATATCTTCCCAAGAGACCAACGATCTATAATAGTTGTTTACTCTAGGAACTCGAGTCTGGAGATATTCGTGGTATTCCTCTTGGCAGAATTCGGAGATGGCGCTATCTTCGTAGTCAGCATGACTGAACCAATATGGGAGGGTTGTGTCTCCTAGTTGGACGAGGTAGCACGTATCTGCAATTGCAACGTAGCGTGGAGAAGTGTTTTCAGGTGATATCTTTATTCGGAGGTATTCGGAGACGGTTACTTCACCTGAGGTCCACGATCTCTTGTTGAGTATAATCCAATAGTCGTCGAATGCGATAGCGTGTTCGCATACTGTTGTTTTGAGTTCTTCTAGGTAGTTTACGAAGCATTTTGATTCTTCGATGGGGAAAGGGTATATTGGTGGGGGTCGAGTTCGTAGGTTGTCAAGAAGGGGTTCGAAGTTAAGAGCCAGTGTGTTTATCAGGAATTTCTGTACGGGGTTGTTTGTGAGGTGGGTGTAAGAGAGTCTGTTCAAGTGTCAAGAACGTTGTCACTTAGCAAAACCACCCAAGTCACACAATGAACAGATAGATTTGGCAAGTTACAATGAGATGAGATAGAGAAAGGATAATGGAGATGAAAGGGGTCGAGTAGCTGACTATGCTCGACACTGCACTGTACTAGGAGCGGAGTGGAGACGAAGTGAACAGACTAAGGAATCTAGCTACGAGATCCAAGATATATATAAGAGAGGAATGAATATGTGAGAATGTCCATGGAGCCTAGGGATTGGAGGAGATAAGAATGTGAGTTAAGTAAAGGAGTATATGTGTGAGAATGTCCATGGAGATAAAGGAAGCGGAGAAGTGAGTCATAGATCGGGGTGGATGATGATGAGAAGTAATTAGTGTTTATGGGTTTATGGAAGGTGATAGAACAGTGAATAGAAGTGAATAGGTAGTAGAAGGAAATGAAGAGGAGATCAAAGAGACGGGAGATGATTCATGACAATAAGACTTCCTTTCGCGACACGGACCACAGACATGCTGTCGTAGTGGGGGAGACTGGTGGAATAATTATTCTGAGAGTTCACGGGATAATTATTCAGCGTCGGTTTTGTCCAGAGGGAAATAAATTATGACTACCTGTAGCTGCAAGCGAGCCAAAGCACGTCATATGACTAAGGACAACACCGACACCTGAGGACCATAGTGATAGTATGGATTGTTCACAATAATGAGTTGGAATACAGATTACAAATTTTTTAACAATTTTGAGTATAGGACAGAAGAAATGGAAAGAAGGTATCACTTTGTCAAATGTATGAGTATAGTATCGTTGTGTGATGTGACAGATGCAGATGTGGATCTCGACGGTAAGGAGTGATTTGTTAGGATGATGTGG
This sequence comes from Tetrapyrgos nigripes, assembly GCA_013368315.1. Lineage (NCBI taxonomy): Eukaryota > Fungi > Basidiomycota > Agaricomycetes > Agaricales > Campanellaceae > Tetrapyrgos > Tetrapyrgos nigripes. The sequence goes on along the minus strand of JAACJM010000111.1, from coordinate 269,946 downwards.
TTTAGTTGTTGTGATGTATGAGTATAGTATCATTGTGTGATGTGACGGATGCAGATGTGGATCTCGACGGTCAGGAGAGTGATTTGTTAGGATGATGTGGTTTAGTTGTTGTGTAGGCGTTGCTGTAGGCGACAATGAGCATGAACTCGGTCTATGTGAACTGAGGCAATGGTGTGTATGTCCCTCCAGTACCTGGTGAAGGCACTGGACTTCCATCTTCCCATCCGTTTGACTACCTCGGTGTCAACGCCATCATGAAGGAGAAAGGATGTGCCGCCAATGTGGAATGAGTGTCCGGAGTAGCGCTCGTAGCCCGCCTTGGACCAGATCCCGTTGCACATGGAAAGAAATTTGGACTTCGTTAGGACTTTGAGTTGACCATTGGAATCACGGTAGGCTGTAAGAGAGTGACCTGGGGCTAGGTTATTTGCTCTGACATGTATATGAATTGCCTTGGTGGCGTTGAGGGAGCCTTCATATGCGGAAATGTAAGCGTTGTCGCCGTTGCTGGTCTCAGTCTTGGTGCTCGGCAATCGGATGTCCATTGGACCATATTTGTGGTTTGGAAGAGGATTGAGCTCAGTGACGTCCTTAACTCGAGGATGTTTTTTCCAGTCAAACATCCTGGGGTCGGAATGAGAGGGGAAGATCTCGCCTGGTGCAGGCCTCATTATAATGGATGTGTCTCGTTTGTGATTTTACTCACCTAGTCTGAGTTGTCCTAGGAAGCTTATCTTGGCAGATGAGTTCGCCGTCTTGTGGATTCCTTTGTTGAAAGAAGACCAAGCGGAGTGGAGTAGTCTCATCATGTCATGTGTGACAGGAGGGCGTTCAGGACAATGAGAGGAGGCGGGTGCTTGTTTCTCGATACTGGTTAATGTACGCCGAAGTAGTTTGCTGCCTTTCCAGCTGAAACCACAAGAGAGAGATGCCAGGTCTTGAGTGCACTGATCTTGGCCTTGACTGTGCCACCTGCGAGACGACCACGGAAGGAGGCTGCGAACTCGATGAGAATGGTTTCTGATGCTGGAAAAACTTCATCAGCATGTAGACCCATGTTGTTGGCCCAGTTCGCGAACTCCGTAATGGCGTTCTGTTGTCTACGCAGTGTCTCAGGTTTGACTGCCCCAGCAATTGCCAAGGCTGCATTGTCAGTTAAGTCGGGGTGACGAAGTGAGTTGAAATGCGGGTGGTCCACGAAGCGAGCGGGAAGTGAAACACAATGTTTGCTGGGCTGTATCAGTGATTTACGTCTTGTCGCCGGGAGAGATCTGGCTCTAGGCATGATGTTGGCTGTAGAAAGGACATGTTATGGTTGATGATGAGGAGAAGTTGGTAAATTGTGTCGTGTGGCAGTTTGTAACTGCTGTCATGTGATTGTAATGAACATGTCTGTTTTTCGTTGAAAGCTTCCTAGCCTGGTGCGTAATTTTGGGATACATGTTATGATTTTAAAGGTTGTGGTTATACAATTATATGTGTAGAAGGTGTGGATACTCTTGTTTATGAGGATGGTAGTATACGAGGATCAGAAGGAATGACATATCCATATAAAAACGGGGAGAGCTGTCTAGGGATTTTGGGAGGATGGGGATGAATCTTTCGTTTGTTTCTAAGAATACCCCTGGAAGGTTCATCTGCGATGTTCTCGCCACTCGGGATCCAGTCCACCGATAGCCATATCGAATGTTCCTGCATAAGGCTGACAATACATTGGAGGGAGGCGTTCTGTTCCTTTCCCTGCGAGTGCCCTGCCTTCAGTGCGCTGACTACACCTTGATTGTCCTAGTGTATGTGAATATGGATGTTGTGATAATGTGAAGTGATGAGTGTGAGCAAGGCCAACTCGACGGCGACCATCTTGGCCCACCCAATGTGACGTCCACTGCCAGCCCAGTCCAGTTTTAGTTCCCATGCTAACCATTTCCCGTTGAGAATGAGCCCGATGCCCCATGATGTGGAAGCATCGACATATAGAGAGATAGTTGAATTGATGGGTGGTGGTTTGATGATGTGGAGTCCAAGAAAAGGCCGTTGTAACTGTTCTAGCCACCAGACAAGGTCGTCGTTGACAGTTTTTGAAGAAGTGTGACGAACTAAGGGATGGTTGTCGTTTGCAAATCCAGAAACGAAGTGATGAAGAGATGATAGGTATGAGTGGCCTTCAGGAAGAACCAACGTGATGTGTTGAAGGGTGCCAACCAATGACTCGGCCTCTTCCTTTGAATGAGTGGCATTCCCTTGCCAGTCAGTGATCTTTTTCGCATATTTCGTCTTCTTTGCCTTGGGTAATTCAACAGTCTTCTTATCAATGTCCCAGAAGAAGCCGATGTACATGAATGCTAGTGCGAATAGAATGAACTTGACCAGTGCCCAAGGCCATCCGAGTTTCTCCGCAATGGACCATATGAGTGATTCGTCATAGGTGTACTCGTGGCTGCTGTCCGTATTAGTCTTCTTTGGATAACAAAAAAAGATGAAATCATCTACCCACTTGACTAAGGCTTCCACGCTGTAGAACAGTAGTATGTGGACCATAGCGTTGGCTACCAAACCCCAAATGCCTGGTGACGAAGCCTTCCCGAAGTTGAGACACTGATCAAGGAAGACTAGACCGTTGAAAAGCAAGGCAACGAAACAACAAGCTGATGGATGAATGGGAATGTTGTGAAAAGCGGCATTGACATTGAACACCGCCGCCTGCGTACCTGGTGGTGCCTTGGCTATGAGGAGCCAACATTGGGAAAAGGTGCCCCAGGTGCATTGGAACTTGGTGGAATCAATGAGCAAGTTTGGTGAGAAATGTTCTGGATCAATAACAATAGAGTTAGATGATGTGTAGGGCATAGGTTTTGTGTTGGAATGTGCAAGTTATTTCTTGTGAACAGTTGGCGTCTGCGATGGAGTAAGTTTGTTGGACTTCTGACGTTTGGAGTACGAATGATTAACAATAATGCAATATTTTTGGGGTTTTTGCTCTATGACCGCCATTGGAGAGGTGCAGAAGGGGCCAATGATGGATTTGAGATATGCGGGTTGATAGCCTCACGAGATCCGTCCAAGACAAATCTCATCGCGAAACTTGTCCTCAATCACATATGCATATTGTGAAGCAGAAGGATGGTTAGGTGGTGTGTATGTGTGCGAGAGAGTGTAGCCCTCGACACCGATGAGAAAACTGTGTTCGAGGCCTTTCGGAACCTCAGTGAACTGCTCAAGTCCTCCAGAGTCCTTGAGTAGTTTGTACCAGACCTTGTGTTTGAGTCTGGTGACAACGGGAAAAACATCCTCATCTGGCGCCAGAGGGGCCACCTCCAGAGCCACCATTTCCTGTACTTCCAGATCCAGAACTGCGATGGTTCTGAGAGGTGTGGTCTCCTGAGCTGCATCGGCCACAGGCGTGATGGTAGTCGCATCTACCTCGTCGACATCCGTTCCTGTTGTAAGCGATACAATAGGTCCTGTTGTTGGAGTCCTTATACGCTTTTCCATGTTTGGTAAGGAAGTCTCTGGAATCTGGGGTGATCGTTGTGGTTGTGACTAAACAATCCACAGAGCATACACTTGAGGTTGGTAGAGGCAGTGGAGGCGGTGTTGGTGTTATGAAAGGAAGATGAAGAAATGGATCCACCTGCACGAGTACTGCCTGATGCCGCATAAGGACGACGTAACTGGTCAGGACGGTGTTCCTCCAACCATGTGTGCATGTAGCAGTTGGAGCCGATGGGAAGAAGCTTGGAGTATTTCGAGATCTGGTCATTCAGGAGCTTATGATACTTGTCCCATTTTCGCTGACGGATTTCGCGAATGGAAATTTCCCAACGAGCTGGGTCCTGCTCCCATTCTCTGACAGTCTGCATCAGATAGTGAACAGCTGTGGGAAAATCATTGGTGAAGTGGTCAAGTGCAGCAATGGAAGTGATAAGCTGGTAAAAATCCTTGGCCACAAGCCTTGCAACGGCACCACCAGTGTCCTTGCCCTTCTTGTACTGGTAATGAGTGAGGAAGGCATGCTTGTAAACCTTCGCCATCCCAGGAAAATTGTTCTCCTGTATGAGCATGATGGAAGGTGCTGTGAGAGTGCCGTCTTTGAGAACTGGAGTGAAGTTGCACATGAGCCGGTCGATGAAGAGGGTGGGGCTCATAGAAGCCTTGTAACCGTTGTAGAGGTTTGTGACGACTGCGGGAGCCAAGGTGAAGGAGGTGGAAGGAAGCTGGCGATGTGGGACATCTTCCTCGTCGGTGGAGGAGTCATCATCACTGGAAGGAGACGAGGACGAAGAAGAGGTGTCGGGGAGTTTCGGACATTTATTTTTCTTCGCCTTCGACTTCCTCGACTTAGACTTGGAGCTGTTCTTGTTGGACTTCTTTGCGTGGTATGACTTGGGCATGTTGGTGGAGGAATCTGAGTCATCGTCTGAGTTGGCACCACGCCTCGCCTTCCCACTCTTCTTCAGCTTCCAAGCTTTCCACTTTTGCGACTTTTGCGACTCCGTGACCTGGGAGGACCTTGGACGAAGATGCGTGGCATCATCAGCATCGGAGTCGGACTCGCCCCCAGAATTGTCCGAAGATGCAGCTGCATGAGGGGATGGAGGTGCCTTGCGCTTTTCGCCACCAGGGTGAGGAGGAGCATGACGGGAACGTTTGTAAGGACGTTGCTGGTTTGGAGAAGGATCCAGGTGAGGAGAGCGAGGAATGAAAGTCCTGCGAGGATGCTCAGGGTCTTTGCCTTTGTCCTGCCATGGAATGTGGGGCTCTGTACGTGATGGTCCCGGTGTGGCATTCCTGCGCACATGCCCTCCAAGTCGTGGTGAGCTTGGTGGTGGCAGAGAAGCACCACGCGGACTCGTGGGAGAAGAAAGAACTGGAAGAATTCAGCCCATGCAAGCACTAGAAAGTTAAGAAGGGCCCTTACCAGATTGTTCTGCAGTTCTACCCCGTGACTGGGTATGGAACTGCTGACGACCCAGAGTGGAAGGCACTGGAGTGCAGAAAGGACGTCAAATGTCAAGACGGTATGGATGAGTGTGGATCACTCACCACTGGAAATGCCTGGTCCTGGAAGACCTTCAGCTGGATCACGAATTTGCTGCTCAGCAGCTGGAGAAACACCTGGAGGAGTGTTGTGTGTATGCCGAGTGTCATGGGAGGCAACCGATGCCTCGGTCCTGGACTCAGGCGACATAGACTGTCCCAGGTCGCGAAACTGAGGAGGCCGACAGGCATCCGCCAAAGGCGGAAGTCGTGAATTGACCCCGCCTTCAGACTCGCCAGTGACAGAGTTTGGTAGCGAAGAGGTTAACTCACTGCTGGTGAGAGAGCGAGTTTCGGCCCTTGCCACGTCCACCCCACCATCAGGGTCATCAGGGTCGTCAGGGTCGTCATCAGAGCCATCGATGATGTATGCTGGTTGCCCAGGAGCAGGCTGTGGTGGAACGGGGTTGTTACCCTGGTCATTGGCTTGATCGTCGTGTGCGGCAAACCTGCTGTTGACACGGCGGGGAGGTAAGCGATGGATCTGGAGAGGAGGTTGCAAACTGGACATGATGGAAGGTGTTTGGAGAATGGCGATGGATCACAGGAAAGGAAAAGGAAATCGAAAGTTTGGAAAACTTGCAATAGAATAAATATTCTGAGCTTGTTGCGATGTTGGACGTTGAGGACAAGAAGCGACAAGGTCACATGTGCACGAAGTCAGTGCTTAGTCTCGAAAACTAATTCTCTTTCCATATTTTACATCATAGAATTACACAGACCAATCCAGTAATGAATATGCTTATGACCACAAGTTAAACAGAAGTGGCTCTATGGGGATTCAAACCCCAGACCTCCACATATGGCCTGTGTTGCTCTAAGCACTGAGCTATAGTGCCATGTATTGAGACAGAGCTTGACTCCACTTGAGCACCATTTTTGCCCAAGCCACCAAGGCTACTCTCAATGGCCTACACTGCACCAAATCACTTGGAATCCAATGATAACACATAAAAAACATAAGATTCCAAGTGGCAGTGATCAGCCCAACACCGGTTACTCATGTTGGCTTGGCACAATTGTTGAGCCAGCAGTCTACAATGGCCTACAGTGTAACGCTGGGTCAACTCAAGACCTCTCTCGTTCAGTCCCGAAACCTATTGTCATAGTACTGCAAGTACTTGGTCAACCTGCCAGGGCTCTGGTGGATTCTGGTTCCCTAGGAGATTTCATTAGTTCCTATTTGGTGGATCAACTATCTGCAAGCCAATTCTGCTTCACCTTGCCATACAGGGCTCTCGTTCAAAGATCAATACAGGGACAATTGTCAAGATTAAATATCAAGATATAGCAGAGGATCACTACTTTGATATTATCAACCTATCAAACTACGATGTCATACTTGGAACATCCTTTCTATTTCAACATCAAGTCTCTTTGAGCTTTAACCCCACCTGCATGAATATTGGCCAGGTTAGCACCTTACCCAATCATGGAAACAATGTGTGGCATCTTTCCTCACAAGCAATTGATCTAGTTGAGGATGCTCTTGAATGAATCTGTACACAGCTTATGGAATATGCTTGTCCCCTCTTTCAAGATGCATCTCTGACACCTCTGCCACCTCTTCACACAATCAATCACGAAATCCTTGTGATTGATCTGCAACCTTCACACTGCCCTGAGGCTCTCAGGCCTCAGTGGGATGTTAAACACAATGCCTATATTAGTACTGGGCCAGAAATACTTGTCCCATGTTGTGTATTCCAAAGGCTGGGAGACTGAAAGACAACCCTGAGCTACATGTGGTCTTTGATCTACACCAGCGTAATGCCAATACTCAGAAATTGTCAGTTCCTTTGCCACCTATTGAATCAGTATTGCATCATGCCATTGATATGCCATACAAAATTGCTGTATACATACTTAGATTTTGGTCCATAATATCAGTTTTGACGTTCTTTTAAGGGAATAAGAGGACTAGGGTGAGCCCTGAACTGCTAGTTAATACCTAGCAGGACTAGAAAACAATGGTACAATAATATTAAGTGCTTATGGATGGAGAAACAACTCATCCTAAGTGCTATGATAGATATGTATGAGTTGGAGTTATAATAGCAGACCCACCAAATAATAAAGATATAGGAACACATAGGCAGGTCAATTGGAGAAGACAGTGCTAAAATCAGACATGCAGACAAGCACACTAGGTCTAGATCTATGTATCGATAAATCCCATAGTACTAAGACAGCTTCAAGGGAATCTTAAGTATCTGTAAAAGGTACATGTGGATAAAAGTAGGACAAAGTATATATGTACAGGATCCCAGAGAGTTCAGCTATCCATAAGTACAGAGAGGATAGTGAACAGATGTCTCTACACAGAGATATAAGGGACAGAAGTGCTAAGTTGCAGTACATCCCAAATGGGTAATGATATTTCTGGATAAGGATAAATCTGTCAGTAAGTGTCTAGCTAGGTGTTGAAAGCATTGAAGGATGAATAAGTATGCGAACAGGACTGCAGAAGAGCTGGACTCATATGTAGGACTAAGTAGTAGACTGTTGGCAATACATAGGGCACATATAAAGCAAGATTGGAGAAAAGAGAAAGGAAAACCAAACAGAATAAAGAAACTACAAGAAAACCCTATGCCCCTAGCATAAGGACATGTATGAAGGACCTAGCAGTCATAAGTGGAGCATTCTGAGTCATAGATGCAATGCTCGCTAACCAGAACAGTACATGAAACACCAGATGGCTTACAAAGAGAACTGAAGAAAGTTCCTACGAATATTTAGATAATATTGGGCAGTTTCTGTATACCCTAATAAGCAAGTCTTTACTTATGAGGAAATAGGTAGAACTTGCTAATGGATTTTTCGATTTGTTTTGTATTTTCTCTATGTACCTTTTAGCAGACATCAAAAAGAAATAAGTAACTGTAGTATAAAAGGACCAGATATTATGAGTAGCTACCCAAGCCATGTACTGTAGAGTATCGGATCTCACTAGCAATAGTAGAGGACATGAAACACAGACTAAAGCTTCTAAACAAACTTAACTGCACTCTCTACAAGTATAAACATTGTGGTGGAGATAATAGAGTTTAAATTGAACATTTTGTGGTTATAACTGTGATCTTTGTGTTGACCTTTTGGTCTATTAAGTGTTTGATTTTAAGGCAACTGTGGCCTACAAGTGTTTGATTTGGGACTTGTTAATCCCCTTGGTGTTAAACTTGTGTTTATTGTGTCACATGCTAAGCACTAACTTCATTGAAAAACCCTGATCAAAAGTACTATAATACAAGTAAACTGGGAGTTTGAGTACTCTGACTACTCAGAACACTCGTCTCATTTACATTTGTATATAGTTTTGTGTTTGGGTGTAGTTCCTAGCACTTAATTACAAAAACCACCTATTACTGTGAGAAGGAGGTATCAGACAGTCATCAACATGCAGGCTGCTTACAAACAGGTCAGGGTCCACCCTGACCATGAGGATCATACAGCGGTATCTACTCCCAATGGTACAATGATTAGTAGGGTGATCCAACAGGGTGATTGTAATGCACCTGCTACTTTTCAATCCTTAATGAATCATATATTCTCGCATCTTATTAGAGTATGCCTTGATGTATACTTAGATGATATTGTAATATATTCTGATACTTTGGAAGACCATGTCTGACATGTAAAAGAGGTTATGAATATATTATGGAGAGAAAAGTTCTACTTAAGTGAAAAGAAGTTAAAGGTTTTACCTGCTGAAGTAAAACTTTTGGGACGAATCATAAACTTGAACAGCATTCAAATGGACCCAGAGAAAGTTGATTCAGTGCTCAAATGGAAAACCCCTACATCTAGAGAACTCCTACAGGAATTCATTGGGTCTGTTGGTTATTTGGCAGATGATATTGCAATGGTTTGAGTACCTATGGGGGTACTTAATTCAGTTGCAGGAAATTGTCATGAAGTCTATATTTGGTACTATTTATTTCCTTCTATCTCCGCATCCTCGGATCTCCATACCACTCCTCGGACCTTTACACCTTATGACTCACATTCCACATGCTATGCACCGGACCTTTCATTTCCCCGATACAGCTTATTGTATAGCCGTTCGTACAGCTTCCATTACAGCTTTACTCCACAGCTTTCCCTTTACATATATAACCCGCAGCCTGACACCTGGTTTCCCATCTTGACCTCTTCGTCATTGGGACCAGGTGTGTATTCCCCTTTGTTATAGTTTCTTTCACCTTTGCTAACAAGCACTGTAGTTCTAGTTCTTACTGTTGCTTGTTAGGTATTTAATACATTCTTCGTTGTTGGGACCAGTTCTAGTTCTTACTGTTGCTTGTTAGTCGAGCCCGTAGCTCCTCGTTATCGCTATCTAAGCGCTCGCCTCTTTGTGACATTAGGTCAAGATCCCTCACTGCACTGGCGGCCTCTGTATAGGTTGTCCTTGCAGGTACTGCTCTCATCACGTCTGGGAGATACACCGCACCGTCCTCTGTCTCTGAATCCTCCGCATCTGCATCTGCACCTCCGTCTCCCACTACATCATCCCAGCTCTCCCCTGAACCAGGCTTCGATTGTTCAAATCATCTGCACGGCTTTGATATCTATGATCGCACTGACTGTCACCACCATCGCCTCGAGGAATATTGGGACTGTGACACACAGCCCTGCCCACACGCCTACAACAACCTGCTTCCCAGTCTTGCACTCTTTGTGGACGAGTTAGGAGGAAGCCATCTCGTTATCCCCACTCGCCGCACTTTCCGCCCAATCTTCACTGCCGATCCAGAGCCCTCCAGTCCCCTGCCCCCTGTAACCCCTGTTCCATCGTCAGCTGTGCCAACAGCCCGCCCCAGCCCTACAATCGCTCCTGTCTCATCCCCTCCTGCATCAGCCTCACTCAGTCCCATTCACTCCCCAATCTCTGACACCAACATGTCCTCCCCTGCCCTCGAAAACCTCCTTCAGGCTCTGATTAATAACCAGGACCAACTTCAACAGGCGATCACCAGCCTAGTCAACAGACCTGTCCACGAGGCCTCAGATAAAACTCCCAAGCCTGCCCCATTCAAAGGCGAACCTGCCAAGCTCGACTCATTCCTATCCCTCTTCATTCTCTGGGCTGGAGAACAGAAACGGCTCAAACTCGATAATGGGAAACTCAATCCACAGAAGTGTATTGCTGAAGCGCTTCTCATGATGGAGGGACCCGCTGCAGAGTGGGCCGCAGAATACGCCCGCCATATCAGCAGAGTCCGAGCAGAAGAAGCTGGAGCAGCCTTCCCCTGGGAAGGGAACTGGGATAACTTTACCCACGCATTAAAAGTTCGGTTTGGAGTAGCAAACGAACAGCAGTTGGCACAGAACAAGCTCGAGGTGCTGAAACAGGGAGATAAAACGGTTTCAGAATTCTCTCAGGTTTTCAAACAGTGGGCAGAGAAAACTGGATTTTCAGACAAGGACCTTCAATACAAGTTCCGAAAGCGCCTTCATAAAGACCTGTTGCTCCCATTAGCGAATGTAGAGCTAGGCCAGAAGGAGGCCCCCAAGAACCTGGATGAACTAATCAACAGAGCACTCCACGTCGAACAGACCCTAGCTGAATTTCTAGGGAAACCCATCACTAGGCCTGTCACCTCTTTCCCCCGATTCTCCTCTACACGAGACCCTAACGCCATGGATGTCGACGCCTCGCGTACTGAGCGTCCTCAGGGTAACGGACGAAGCTTCGGAGACTATCAGAAGGCAATGCAAGGGCGTTGTTACGGCTGCGGATCCAGGGACCACTTGAAACGAGACGGAAACCACGGGCGTGATAAATGCGACTACTGTGAGAGAACGGGTCACCGCGGCTCGGTCTGTCAAGACCGATACATGGGACGACCCAGAGGAGGGGGCCGGAATCGACAGCGTGTGGCCGCTACTGCTAGTGGCAACTTCAGTCTCTTCCTGGACGATCCGCCCTCTCCTATCACCGCCCCCACCCCCACTGTCACTATCGCAGCCTCCAAGTCCTCGTCTGCACTCAATGCCTTGCAAAAGTCCATCGCCGATCAGACCGCTCTACTATGTAACATTGCTGCCCAACCAGGTTTTTAAAACGGGTGTCCATTCCCGCCATGACGCGAACACCCCTGACTACCCACATGTTCTCCTGCTCTTCGTACGATTCTATTCCCTCATGTACCATATCCAATATTTCCGAAATAGAATCCAATGCTTCGCACTTTCGTATACGTGTGAAACTCCGGGGAAGACAAAACAAAACAGTGGTAGTGGCGATGATTGACAGTGGAGCTATGGGCCTGTTCCTGGGACAGACATTTGTAAAGCAACACCGAATCCAAACACACCCTCTCCGTAAAGCCCTAGATGTCTACAACATTGATGGCACCCTTAACCGAGCAGGGTGCATAGACCGATTCTGTCGACTAGCGATGACGGCAGATGGACAAGAGACATGGTTAGACTTTCTGGTAACGGACTTAGGTGGAGAAGACGTCATTCTGGGTCTTCCTTGGCTACGTAAGGTGAACCCACGGATTGACTGGACGAGCGGTCGATTACAAATTCCTAAAGCACAACCCCCATCGGTAAAAGAGATCCCAGATCAAGATCAGTTCGTTGCCTCAAGTCTTGAACCTGCTCCAAAAGGAAATGTTATCCTCGAAAGCGTCGATTTGGAATCAACCCAGTTGACCCCACAGGAAACACATGTTTCCACCGACCAAGCACCAGATCCAGTAAAGGAGCAAGAGGAGGAGGAGGAGGAACCCCCAGTTTACCGCATTCGGGCCAATCGACGTCTCAGGCACTCCTGGAAGAAAACAGGGATCATTGCCGACACCGGAGAGGAGGTCTGGTGTGCAGCGGGGTTCACTTACTCGCAACAGTTAGCCGAAGAGGCAAACCGGTCGAAGCCGAAACAGTCATTTGAGGAGATAGTACCCCCTCAGTACTGAGATTACGCTCAAGTCTTCTCTGAAACCGAATCCGAACGCCTTCCTGCATACAAACCTTGGGACCATGCTATTGATCTAGTACCAGGAGCACCTGCCACCCTACGTACCAAGATCTATCCAATGTCTATCAACGAACAGCAGGAGCTCGATCGTTTCCTTGAAGAAAACATCTGCAAAGACTACATCCGACCATCCAAATCTCCCCTGTCCTCTCCAGTCTTCTTCATCAAGAAGAAAGACGGAAAACTTCGATTCATACAGGACTACTGACGGCTAAACGAGTACACCGTGAAGAACCGCTACCCTCTGCCCCTCGTTGCAGACATAGTCTGCCGACTGCAAGGAGCCAAGTATTTCACCAAGTTTGATGTACATTGGGGATATAACAATGTCCGGATCAAGAAAGGGGACGAATGGAAGGCGGCATTTGCAACGAACCGGGGGCTCTTTGAGCCAACTGTCATGTTCTTTGGGCTAACGAACTCTCCAGCGACCTTCCAGAGCCTCATGAATTCCATCTTCTCCGATTTAATTGCTGCAGGAAAAGTGGCCGTTTACCTGGACAATATCCTGATCTTCAGTGGAAACCTGGAAGAACACCGAAAGGTGGTTCGGGAGGTACTAGCAAGGCTGAAGAAGCACGATTTGTATCTAAGACCGGAGAAGTGCGAGTTTGAGCGAGAAGAGATAGAGTATCTTGGTCTGATAATCCGAGAAGGGCAAGTCCGTATGGACCTGGTAAAAGTGGAAGCAGTGCGTCACTGGCCGATTCCCCGTAACGTCCGAGATGTTCGAGCATTCTTAGGTTTTGTGAACTTCTACTGACGATTCATCGAACACTTCGCTAAAACAGCTCGTCCTCTGAACAATCTCACCCACAAAGACATCTCATTTAACTGGGGGACTCACCAACAGGGAGCCTTCGACTCTCTCCGAACGGCCTTCACTTCTGCTCCTATCCTTACACTCTGGTCACCGGACCGCCCTACCCGCGTTGAAGTAGACGCGTCAGGCTTTGCAACGGGCGGAGCCCTGATGCAGATGCTCGAAGATGGTCTTTGGCATCCGGTAGCGTTCCGTTCAGCGTCTATGCAGCCGGTGGAACGAAATTACGAGATTTACGACCAGGAAATGTTAGCTATCATCGAAGCCCTGAAGGACTGGCGAAACTTCCTGGAAGGACTGCCACAGCTGTTCGAGATCATCACCGACCACTCCAATCTAGAGTTCTGGAAAACCGCACAAGATCTTAGTCGGCGACAAGCGAGATGGGCCCTTTGGCTATCACGCTTTGATTTCAAACTCATACACTGGCCTGGCAAAGCGAACACCCAGGCAGACGCTCTGTCTCGCCTACACCCTCATCAGGTGACGGATCGAGAAGACAATCTAGAAACCACGGTACTCAAACCAGAGCACTTCGTGAGACTTGCGGCTACTACCCTAGTCAACCCCCTAGAAGAATGAATCCGACAGGCATTGGGAAGAGAAGTAGAAGTCTTGAAAGGACTAGAACAGCTGAAAAAGGATGGACTACAGCGACTGGCAAATGGGTTACCCAAATGGGAAGAGGATAACGGGCTAGTATATCACAAGGGTCGAGTCTATGTCCCTCCAAATGAAGAACTACGGAAAGCAATAGTAGAGCAGTGTCACGACAAGCCGTCAGCAGGACACCCAGGACTACATGGGACACTCGACCTGGTAACCTCACACTTCTGGTGGCCCACCGTCCGCTCCTTCATAGAGAAGTACGTGGAAGGATGCGACCGATGTGCTAGGAAGAAGCTACAACGTCACCCACGTGCAGTAATCCAACCATTGGACGTCCCCTTAGGACTCTGGGAAGAAGTCGGAGTTGACCTCATTACACAGCTACCACCCTCACAAGGTTACAACGCGATCCTGGTCTGCACAGATCTCTACGGAAAACAGGTCCATACCCTTCCCTGCACGTCTAACATCACCGCTGCGGAAGTTGCTGACCTATACTACCGAGAAATCTTTCGCCTACACGGTCTTCCACTCCATTTCGTGTCAGACCGTGGCCCTCAGTTTGCCGCCCAAGCCATGTGCTCTCTCTTGGACCGACTCGGGATCAAGTCAAGCCTCTCCTCAGGTTACCGACCCCAGACGAATGGTCAGACAGAACGAGCAAACCAAGAGGTTGAGAAATACCTACGTCTCTACACAAACTACAGACAGGACGATTGGGTAGAACACCTTCCCATGGCCGAATTCGTTCTAAACTCCCGTACACACTCAGCGCATAACATGGCCCCCTTTGAAGTGACCTATGGCTACCTCCCCTTGTTCAACATACCGGTCAGTCAGCGCACAGGCATTCCAGACATCGAAGACCACCTAAAGATCCTGAGAGAAGTTCGGAAAGATGCTGGATCAGCGTTACATCTGGCTAAACAGCGTATGAAAGAGGGATATGAGAGAGGGAGACGGAAAGGGCATCAGTTCAAGGTTGGAGACTACGTCTGGCTGAGTGCAGAAGACATCGACTTAAAGCTTTCGAGCGACAAGTTGGGTGACTGACAGCTAGGCCCATACGTGATCTTGGAAAAGATCGGCGACTTGGACTATCGGTTAGACCTTCCCGAATCCCTGAGTCGCCTACATCCGGTGTTCCATGTTGACAAACTGTATCCCTACAGGGGTAACATGGTGAACAGACTCTTGCCCGAAGAACCAGAGCTGGTATACCTCGAAGGGGAGGACGAGCCAGAGTACAAGGTGGACACTCTCCTGGACAGCAGAGTGTGATGGAGGCGAATGGAGTACCTTGTCAAGTGGAAAGGTTATGACGGCGGCCACAACTCATGGGAACCAGCCCCGAACCTCAAAAATGCGAAGCGGAAAATCACTGCATTCCACAAAAAACACCCCGAGGCAACGAGGATCTAGGGAGCGACGGTGTCTGCTGTCACCAGCCGCTTATGGGCAAAGCGCCGAACAACACGTCAGCACTAACCACGCCTATAAAAGCAAGCCATCCCAGAACAAGAAAGTCAGAATTCAATCACATCCTACCAAACCAACGATCACTCGCACCCACCTACCACTATGTCTACCGCCGTCACTGCTCCCTCTACACAAAACTCACCGGTCGTTCAGCCAACCAACAGAGGACGATGCACGTATGCACGACGGTCAGAACGACGATGCCGACTGGCCAACAACCACCAAGGACCACACAACAGCTGCAAACGCTGCACATGGAGAGGAGAAGACGACGCAAACAGCTGCTGTATACTGGTAGTTGGGCATAGAGCTGGATGTGTCGCTCATCAAACGTCCCTCTGACCAGAGCACAGAGGGAATCTTGGGTGGGGAACCAACACAGTATGGGGGGCACACTTTGCTCAGGATGTTGAGGCTAACAATGATGGATGGGGAGCAGGTTGGGGGGATGGAACAGGATGGGGGACTGCGGCCAATGTCACCAGATGGTGGTCTCCGGACCCGCGGCCAAGCATACCCAACTACTGGCCTGGGCAACGAGGGTTGGACACCCTGATCCGCGATCAGTGGAAAAGACAGTGGGCCGAGTGGCTTCCGAAAGTATTCATCGAGGACGATGAAGTTTAGGAGGGGGGTAATGTCATGAAGTCTATATTTGGTACTATTTATTTCCTTCTATCTCCGCATCCTCGGATCTTCATACCACTCCTCGGACCTTTACACCTTATGACTCACATTCCACATGCTATGCACCGGACCTTTCATTTCCCCGATACAGCTTATTGTATAGCCATTCGTACAGCTTCCATTACAGCTTTACTCCACAGCTTTCCCTTTACATATATAACCTGCATCCTGACACCTGGTTTCCCATCTTGACCTCTTCGTCGTTGGGACCAGGTGTGTATTCCCCTTTGTTATAGTTTCTTTCACCTTTGCTAACAAGCACTGTAGTTCTAGTTCTTACTGTTGCTTGTTAGGTATTTAATACATTCTTCGTTGTTGGGACCAGTTCTAGTTCTTACTGTTGCTTGTTAGTCGAGCCCGTAGCTCCTCGTTATCGCTATCTAAGCGCTCGCCTCTTTGTGACAGAAATACAGTCCCCTTCTGATGGACTGAGGTCCATCAACACACTTTCAAAGAGGTAAAAAGACTGACCAATAAGTATTGTTCCCAACACTGTTTTCCTTTGGATTACTCACCTGGTGCTCCTCATATCAATGTGGTCATGGATGCTAGTAGTGAGGGAATTGGTGGTGTAATCTCTCAAGGAGATAATTGGAGGAAAGTGAAGGTGGCTGCATTCTTTTGAGCAAGAAATGATGGCTGGCCATGCTGACATCCTATTGGGGTATAAGTTTTATTGGTACACTGATCATAAAGGTTTAATACACTTACTAAATCAAAAGAACCTTTCGAGACATCAGTCTCAATGGATGGAACTGCTTTCACAATACGATTTTGAAATTATTTATGTACCTGGTGCTGAAAATATTCTTTGTGATGCACTATCAAGGATGTATTCAAACGATGCACCTGGAACTGTGCGTTCACCTTTGGAATATACAATATACAATGACAACAAGGGCCATGACATTTCCATGTCCCTGTTCATGGGTCTAGAAGCATCAGCAATTGGGACTCATGGTTCCTCTGGCATCAAGGTGGGGCCAAAGTCTAGGGTTCCAGAGTATACTAGTCTTGTGGAACAGGCTGCTCACTCCAGCTCGCAGGCAGAAGGCAGGGAATTTGCCAAATGAAAAGCTCCAGGATTTGTTTTGTTGGGGCCCAAGGCTCCAACAGAACAAATGGAGGGCGGGAGTAGGGGAACCCAAACTGAAAATTCTGAAATTTATGAACTTACTGATGAACCAAACCCCACACCCACAACTGAACCAACAGCTCAAAAACTTGCCTCTGGTTCAAGTATCTCACAGACACCTCCCGAAAATGCAGAACAAACAGATCTTGTATATTTTCTATCAAAGAAACTAGGAAATAATCAGTTATATAATATGAAGCAGCTCTACCAGTGATCCCCTCCTAAAAACAATCATGGAAAATCCTAAACACTATTGGAACTTCCTACTTGAAGATGGACTTGTCTACTTGAAAAAAGAAGATGGTGGACTAGCCTTATGTATACCTGCAAATGTGTCTGTAGATGGTAAACAGCTAAGAGAAATTGTAATATCTGAAGCTCACTCATTGTTAGCACATCTTGGTTATGGAAAGACTTTGACTTACCTAAAAGACAATGTATGGTGGAAGGACATGGCAAGAGATGTCCAGAAGTTCTGCAAATCATGTATCACTTGTAGGAGAAGTAAACCAAATAATCAGAAGCCGTATGGACTACTTAATTCATTAGACATACCTACTCAATCCTGGGAGTCAATAGGGATTGACTTTGTAGGACTGTTGCCCAAATCTTTGAATCATGATGGTAAATTTGACTCCATTGCAGTTGTAATTGACCTGATGACAGCAATGGTACATCTAGTACCAAGTCAAACAGACTACAAAGCAAAAGACATAGCTGAATTGGTATTCGCAGAAGTATACAAATACCATGGCTTACTGAAGAATATAATATCAGATCGTGATGTTCTCTTCACTAGCCATTTCTGGCAGCACTTACACTCTCCTATTGGCATCAATTTACAAATGTCCAGCACCTACCATCCCCAGACTGACAGATCAACCAAACAAGTGAATAGAACCATTGTACAAATGATATGACAATGTGTATCACCAGATCAAAAGGATTGGGTTCAAAAGCTGCCTGGAATAGAGTTCACTATTAACTTAGCTCACTCAGAAACTACTGGATATGCACTGTTCTTGAATACTGGGAGAATGCCCAGATCAATGGTCTGGGACAACCTGGCATTCGAAATTTCGCTCTAAAAGTCAAACATGCCATTATGAGTCCATGGTACGTCTTCTTTTGTTTGCGTTTTGAGTTTGCTTCACTTGGGCAGCAAGTATGCTATCATGAGGACTTCACTGAAGGAGATTTTGTATATATATATCTATGAAGAATATTAGTTTTAAGAAAGGACTTGCAAAGAAGCTCATTCTGAAATTCATAGGACCATATAAAGTCCATAGAGATTTCCAAAACAGCTCATTCAAGATAGACTTACCTTTGGATCTTAAAGCTAGAGGAGTACACCCAGTCTTTCATGCATCCCTGCTTCAGATTCACCTTCCTAATGATGATCGTCTATTTCCTGGGCATGACACAAGTCAGTTGCTGAAAAATCAAAATGTGGAATTGGAAAGCAAATGGCTGGTCCAAGAAATTCTGAACCATGTCAGATCAAAAGAGCTGGCCACATTCAAAGTATTATAGAAATCAGGAGATAAATCCTGGCTCCTGTATGAACAAGTGGCTCACCTCAATGCTCTAGACCACTATTTTGAGATTTTGGGCATTTCCAAAATTTGCCAGTTAGGTACTGGTTCAGGGACTCCACTGGATGATCCCCAAACCTACCTAGGGCTGTGTTAAGTCCAGGCAGATCCTAGTACTAGGTGGAGGTCTATGAGAAAGAATGGAACAATAATAGATCCGGGTGGAACTGGACAGGAAGAGGATAGACTGGAAGAGAGAGGATCTGGTCGGAAAGACTGGGAAGTCAAGATGGAAGGTTAATGGCACTATTGGTACCACCTCGCTAGTTGTCTAATCAGAATCGATCAGAAAAGATAGGAGACCAGCTAAATCAATTTTAGACTTAAGCTATCTACTACAAAGTTGCTAGCTTAAGTACTATATTGGAAGTAAATGGAATGAGATAGGGAACTATTGGAAATGAATATGGAAACTACTGAAAAAGGTAAAGACAAAGGGAAACACTCAATTTGCTATCATTGCATGGAAACCCTTTGGAAAGAAAAGGAAAGGGAGCACAAGGTGCTATGAGATATGAAGCAGAAATGAAAGAAGTATGAATGCGAGCTGTCCAGTTAGTATCCAATATGAGTCAGATAGAATCCAATGGGAATTGTAAACTACAGTGGGTCAAAAAATTGTCCACATGTTTCGCATTTTTGGAAAGATTGCCAATTTAAGCAATACTGAGTAGAGATATTAAAATGTGGTCAGTGATGGGCAGAAAGCCCTTGATAAACGCTACAATATTCTGTCTGTTTTGTCTTATTTGGCTTAAAACTCATGGAGATATGACTGATTTAAAATGGTATGTCATTTGGACAATTTTTTGACATGCAAGTGAAAATACAGAAAGTGCTAGCTCAGTACTTGGTATGCCCTCCTTTGGCCTTCAACACAGCCTCAATCCTTCTAGGCATGCTCCTGATCAATTTCTGACAATCTTCTTCTGTGATTTCATCCCACTTTTCAGCTGCTCTGTCCCATATTTCCCAAACTCCAGAGGGTGCTGTGTCATATCCATTGAGCTTGTGTTTGAGGGTTGTCCAGAGGTGTTCAATGGGGTTCAGGTCAGGAGATTGAGCAGGCCAGCTCATGCAATGGATGTTGTTGTCTTCAAACCACTTGGTGGCCAGTTTTGACTTGTGTTTAGGATCATTGTCTTGCTGAAAAATGGCCACCTCTGGATCAACACCCAAAATATCCATGCTCTCCAGAAGGTTGTTCTCCAAAATGTCCACATACTGCTCTGCATTCATCCTGCCCTCCACCTCTGCCATGTTTCCAACTCCTTCCCACCCCATACATCCCCACACCATGATATTTACTCCTCCAAATTTGACTGTTTCCACCACATTTCTCTCTCCCAAGGATTCACCCTTCCTCCCCCACACATACTGCTGTCCATCTGACCCATATCGATTGATTTTAGTCTCATCTGACCAAATAACCCTTTTCCAGTCATCCACAGTCCAGTTTCTGTACTTCTGTGCAAAGTTTAAACGAGCCTTCCTGTGAGCTGCAGTGAGTTTGGGCTTCTTCTTCGTTTTAGATGTGTCCACATCATGCCTGAGAAGGGAATTTCGAATGGTTTGGGTGGAGACAGGTTGGTCAAGGAGGGGATTGATGTTTCTGGCCACTTCTGTAGCATTTTCAGCTTTGCCAGTGTTGATTTGTTGGATAGCAGCACGTTCATCAGTGGTAGACAGCTTTCTAGGACGCCCTGCTTGATGGTTCTCCTTGTCAGGATACATCTCTTTGGCCAGAGAAGCAATCTTTGACTTGGATACCCCAGTTTTAGCAGAGATTTCCCTGGATGAAGCAGAAGTTTGGAGGAGAGAGAGGATATTGTCTTTCTGGGTGGATGTGATGGGTCTCATGATTTGATGAGGGCTATAGAACAACTGGATGCCCTTATATATGGTCCAGCTGGCAGCTATGATATCATTATGATGTAGCCATTGCATCATTGTACAACTCCACTTATGATGTCATCTATGAGACATCACATAGTTACAATACTGATTTTGAAGTGGCAACTCAAAAAATTGTCCAAATGACATACCATTTTAAATCAATCATATCTCCATGAGTTTTGAGCCAAATAGGACAAATAAAACAGATTATTGTAGCTCTTATCAAGGGCGTTCTGCCCATCACTGACCACATTTCAATATCTCTACTCAGTATTGCTTAAATTGGCAATCTTTCCAAAAATGCGAAACATGTGGACAATATTTTGACCCACTGTAAATGGATTTGTGGCAACTCGGAAATGAATCGGAAATGAAATGGAACAAAAGGGGAGAGTCGGAAAGGAGTTGGAAGTGATTGGAAGGAGTTATGGAAAGGCATAGGCTACAGTATCCCCCTCTTAGCCCTCGAGCCCTTGAGAGGTATGGAAAGGAGTAGAGTCCATAAGAAATTGAAGTTATGGAACAATAAAAGTAAAAATAGAAAAAGGGTTGACCCCAGAATGGAACAATAAGAAATGGAAAGTAATGGGAATGATCAGAAGGTTGTTGAGTTACCAGATTTGGAAATGGATGGGTCAAAATGCGTAAACAAATGTAAATGGTCTGTGCACAGTTTTGGGTCCTATAAATATGTATAGGGTTGGGAATGCCTGGACAGTAACTTCATTGCAGCAATGTCTTCTTCTACCAGTGCCACTACCACAGCCCTGCTACTCCCTCAACATTCCAATTCTTGGTTCCCCCTGCTCCTCACGTTCCTATTGATGTTTCTGCCCGCCTTTACAAATTCCTGCAGGAGTGGGAGAATGACAACCTGAGACCTGAAATTCCTCTGGAGCCTGTCATTCCTGTTGATAAACCACGTGTCGGTAGCCAAGTGGAAAAGGTCACAATCAACAAGGAAAATGAAGCTGGTAAGTACTTCTGGGCTTTGACAGAAATTTTTTTATTTATTTAGCCATGGACGAGTATATTGCATTACATAAGGCATTTGTGAAAGCAAACACGGCGATGGAGGATTGGGAGGATGACTGGAATTCAGCAGAGGCCAAGAAAAAGGTGGAGTTGGAAGCAGAAGAGGCCCTGGCACTTTGGAAATGGATGGAGGAGAAGGGAAAATATGAGGAGTGGAAGAAGTCGATAGCAGTTCTGAACAAGAACATGGAGAGGCGAAGGTCTGGTGGAGAAGAAGAGGGAAACGTAATGGGGCCATTGGAAAAGGTGAGAGGAAAACGACCAGTGGGAGCAGAGCCGGCAAGCCCACGTGGATCTCAGAGAAGGCAAGTTGACGAGGAGAGTGGAAATGAGTTGGAGAACGACGTTGATGAAGGGGATGCGTTTGAGGATCCGTGTGATCAGTGCAGAAGGCATGGAATTCCGTGCATTTCCAATGGGCATGGGAAGACGGCTTGCAAGGTTTGTGCCAATGCCAAGAGTGGGTGCAGCTTTACTGGTCAGGCCAAACTGTTTCCCAACACCTTCCTCCTCATTCCGATTCAACTTGCACAGCTCAACCACCTGATAAGGATCAGAGATACCATGGACGTGATCACAAAACATGTTGTCAAGGAAGTGGCAGCAGACGCGTGGCTGATGTCAATTGGGGATCTGTCAGGAAGGGCAAAGGGAAAGGGAAAGACTAAGAGTCGAAAACTGAAATACAAGGCTACTGTTGAGGACTAGGAATGAGTCAGGGATGCACAGACATGGACTTGTAATTTTATTGTATATAGTTTTTTGCATGTAATAGATACTTGACCAGACCCGGATGGGCAAAAACTTTCTTGGACATGTTTGAAGCACAAATAAGATTGGAACCAAAAGGAAGTATGAATCAAGTGCATGTAATGCAATCGTAAAATGGAAATGAGTCGGAATGACTCAGAAAGGACTTGTAAATGGTAAAAACAGATGAGACAGAGATGGAGAAAGTGGAAAGCACTCAGAAATGATTATAATGGAAGTGGACCAGGCTTCATCAGGTTCTTCTTGTGAAAGTCTGCAATAGCTTCATCAGCAGTAAGCTCATCTGCTGGAATCCATGAAAATTCCTCATCAGTGCCCTCATAACCAGACCACTGTACCATGTATAAGAGAGGACATTTCTGGCAGCACCGATCGATTTTCGAGTCCAAGATTTCAGTGATTTCATACTGGACCGGGGCTGGTGGATCCAGGTGTCAATTTGGAATGGTGTTGGGAACAGCAGGTTCAAGTTGGGACACATGGAAAACAGGATGGATAGCCTGGAGATAATTGGGAAGCTTTAGAGTATACGACAGAGAGCTAGGACAAGCAATGACTTTGAAAGGACCTAGGAACTTTTCAGAAAACTTCGGAGTAGGTTGGCTGATACAAAGACTTCAGAACCAATAGACGACATTTGTCAGCTTGAATCTTGTAACGTTGCTGAGCTTCCCAGATCTCATCCTGGAGGAAATTATGAAGTTCCTCAAGATTGATGATGAAATGCCAGGCGTGCTCAGAAGCGACTGTGAGGTTTGGATGGAAACCCTTGTTTGTGAAGAAAGGGGTGATTCCGGTGGAAGCATTCGGAGCGTTGTTGTAAGCAAACTTGTCAATGGGAAGTAGGGAAGACCAGTTGTCCTGTTGGTAGAAACAATAGATCCAGATGTACTGCTCGAGTGTTTGGTTGGTATGCTCAGTTTGTCTGTTGGCTTCCAGGTGATAACCTGAAGTGAAATGAAGTTTCATGTCTAAGGCTTTGCCTAAGGACTGGAAGAAATGGGAAACGAATTCGGAACTGCAGTTGGAAGTGACATGGTTAGGAACACCATGTTTAGAGAAGACATGGAGAACAAAGAGTTCTGTGAGTTGTTCTGAGGTGATAGTGTTGTGGATAGGGATGAAAATTCCCTGTTTGGATGCTCAATCCACAATTACCAGGATCACTGTGTATCTGTTGGAATCTGGTAATTGTTCAATAAAATCCATGGAAATTAAATCCCAAGGACAGACTGGAACGGGAAGGAGTTTGAGCAGACCGTAGGGGCAATGTCATCGAGGCTTGTTGCAACTGCAAACTGTGCAGGAAGACACATAGTCCCGGATGAATTTCTGTATCTTTGGCCAAGTGTAATGCCATCGGATAAGATCGAGAGTCCGGTAATAGGCTAGGAACTGCACCCAAACACAAAATCCGTATACAAACGTAAATGAGACGAGTGTTCCGAGTAGTCAGAGTACTCAAACTCCCAGTTTACTTGTACTATAAGTACTTTTGATCAGGGTTTTTCAATGAAGTTAATGCTTAGCACGCGACACAATAAACACAAGTTTAACACCAAGAGGATCAACGAGTCCCAAAAATCAAACACTTGTAGGCTGCAGTTGCCTTAAAATCAACACTCAATAGACCAGAAGGTCAACACAAAGATCAAAGTTATAATCCCAAAGATGTTCAATTCTGAAACTCTATTATCTCCAACACAATGTTTATACTCGTAACGAGTGCAGTTAGTCTGTGTTTCACGTCCTCTACTATTGCTAGCGAGATCCGATACTCTACAGTATGTGGCTTCCGTAGCTACTTGTAATATCTGGTCCTTTTTATACTACTCGCAGCTACAACTATACAGTTACCTATTTCTTTTCAAGGTCCGCTAAAAGGTACATAGAAAAACTATAAAACAAATTGAAAAGTCCACTAGCAAGTTCTACCTATTTCCTCGTAAGTAAAGACTTGCTTATTAGGGTATACAGAAACTGTCCAATATTATCTAAATATTCGTAGGAACTTTCTTCAGTTCCCTTTGTAAGCTGTCTTGTGTTTTCATGTACTATCCTGGTTAGCGAGCATCGCATCTATGACTCAGAATGCTCCACTTATGACTGCTAGGTTCTTCATATGTGTCCTTACACTAGGGGCATAGGGTTTTCTCATAGTTTCTTTATTCCGTTCAGTTCTCCTTTCCCTTTTTCTCTGATCTTGCTTTATTCGTGTTCTATGTATTGCCAGCAGTTTACTACTGAGTCCTACATACAAGTCCAGCTCTTCTGCAGTCCCGTTTGCATACTTATTCCTGCCTCAATGCTTTCAACACCTAGCTAGACAATTACTGACAGATTTATCCTTATCTGGAAATAACGTTACCTGTTTGGGTTGTATTCCAATCATTCAGATGTATTGCAACTTAGCGCTTCTGTCCCTCATATCTCTGTGTAGAGATGTCTGTCCACTATCCCTTCTGTACCGATGGATAGCTGAACTCTCTGGGATCCTGTACATATATACTTTGTCCTACTTTTGTCCATATGTACCTTTTACAGATACTTAAGATTCCCTTGAAGCCATTTTAGTACTATGGGTTTTACTGATACATAGATCTAGACCTAGCGTGATTGTCCACATGTCCAATCTTAGCGCTGTCTTCTCCAAGTGACCTTTTGGCCAAGGATTGTGTTGCTTACGCGTTCCTATGCCCATGAATAGGGGCTACCTCACATTTCACTGTCCCTTTGGATCACGCTAGTAGATCTAGTCGTTATAATAGGATTCGAAAGCCTTTATAGACTATCTTTATCATTTGGTGGGTCTGCTATTATCTATCATAGTACTTAGAGTGAGTTGTTTCTCCATTCGTAAGCACTTAATATTATTGTACTGTTGTTTTCTTAGTCCCGCTAGGTATTAACTAGCAGTTCAGGGCTCACCCTAGTCCTCTTATTCTCTTAAAAGAATGTCAAAACTGATATTATGAACCAAAATCCAAGTATGTATACTGCGATTTTGTATGGCGTATTATCTCCCCCCAACTAAAGATCTTGACTGTCCCTTGGTCAATGGATTCGATAGCTGTAAAGCTGACGCTGTGCTAACTCACTTTGGGCTCTGGGTGTATTTTGGCCTTAGCGTGCGGTCCATTCCAGCCTGACTTCTCTGTTCGATCATTGTAAGCATGCACAGTCCCTGTTTCATATGTTTTTCTGGAAAAGAAGCCTGCCATTGTGTCCATCTGTACGAATCATTCTCTTTCTGGCCATCAAACTATACATTTGGGATTACCCTGAATAGCTAATCTAGCTTTTCTCGAGTTATGGGTCCCAGTTCTGATTGGATTTTCTGGTCGGGGACATTGTGAAAGGCCAGTGCCCATTTGAGGCTCGCAATCTGGGGTCAGGGCACCGTTGTCTGTACCCTAGCATGATTATAACGAAGTAGGTAAAAGCTTTTCGACTCAAGTCCCCATTCTTGCCTTCTCCTCTATCGTTGACCACATCCTTTCACCCATCCTCTTCTCCACTTGTTTTGTCCCATTGCTATGCCTCCAAGATCAACCATGCTGAAGCCCACTAGCGACTCCTCGTTCCATCCTCGTCGTCTTAATCCTCGCAGCCGCGAACTTCGCCGTCGGCTACTGGAACTACATGATCAGTATGAGAGCGTGTATCATCAGGCTCGGGTTAGTCATCAAAGCCTGAGCAACGACGATCTGAATTTTGTGGTGACTAGGATTCCTTTCATTGTGTCCTTTAATTTTTTTTTTCTTTTTTCTCATTTATATTCACCTTTATTTGGTTTCTAGCGTGATTTATGGCACTCAGTATATGCTTGCCCCAACAATTTTCCTCCCTGGATGCCGAACGTAGTCATGATGGCCCTCAATCTGGTCATCACCACTTTCCCAGCCAAGCGCAACCTCAAGAATCGAAACTCGTGCCCATTGCTGGATTTTTCCTGGTTGACGATTGTTGATCATTTACCTAACTGGGACTTTGAGGAACTCCTGCCTCGTCAAGATAATTTAGTAAGTCCACCTTCTTATTTTTGCCTCCTCTGTGTGCCTAACAATCTTTTATGGTTACAGGTGGACAAGCCTTTATACTGGGACCAACTCGCTAGCATCCCTACCTCAAGTTCCCTCAAAATCAAGCTGCCTCCCTTCAAAAAGGTCAAGACCTCGATTGCGGCATCACTTATAAGTCTCCACTGTCTCGTTTCTATGTACTTTTGCATACTGAATTCTCTCGTTTTTCCAGCCTAGCATTCCTGCATTCTTGCGTCTGATGAGCAAGTCCGTTCCCATGGCTGAAGAACGTGTTAAGATCGACAAGAAAAAGAGCAAGGGCAAGCAAAAGTCCAAGGACCAGAATCAGGGTACGATGTGTGTCATACGTCCTGCCCCTTTTTCTCTTTTTCTTTCTGAACTTTTTGCTAACGCTTATCCACTAGCCAGAGGCTCCCAAGCCCACATATGTGTATTGGCCATTCCAGGGGTTCACCAGCCTCCGTCTCATCAATACTGCCTTCCTTTGTCTCCACTCCGACCTCCTCCTCCAGCACTGCTAGTGACCGCTCCCACTGATCCTCTTTTCCTTCCAGATTTGGATATGGAGGACATGGTAAGTCTTGCTCCTCTTCACTTTTTCCTAATTTTTAAACTCATTTGGATTCGTCTAGGTGCTGTCTCCTCAGCCTCCATCTTATAGGCTGACTCGTTCTCCCTTGGCTACTGCTGAGGTTGAGACAAACGTCATGCCTCCGGATCCATCCACTAGCTGTGGTGCCGAGGCCTCAAGCCTTTCTGCTGTTCAGGAGGCTCCACCCTCCCAAGATTCAGGCATTCCTCTAGGGCTTCAGAACTACGATGAGGTTCAGGCTTGGGCTGAAGACCAAGTTCGCAATCGGATCCAAGTTTCTGTCTTTGTTTTTCTCCTTTCTGTTATGCTTACTGGTTTAGGTTCCTCCTTTTGTACTCGACTGGTTGAACAAGCACACTTTTGACAATCCAGGCTATTACAACGAGCCTACCAATTTTGGTCATCCCATCCGCCTCTTTTGTCGTTGTCAAGAACGTTTGTATTGGTCTCCTTCCCATCCCATACCTCGAGAGGGGGGAGCTTCAAGTTCCTACACCCAAGTAAGTCTTTTTCTCTTCAATACGCTAGCGCCTAACGTATTTATCTTTCTTCTTTAGTTGCCATTGAATCCTCCAGCTTTAGGGTCTAGCACTGCTGCTGGACTCCCGCCTCGTTTCCAACCTCGGGCTTTCCATCGCCACCTCGTCAATACCTTCCAGGCTCCTATCCCTGAGGAAGAAGATGAAGAAGACGATGAGAAGCTCGAGTTGATGTATCCAGATTCTGATTAAGACCTTTTTCTTGTATCTCTTCTTGTAGTTTGTATTCATTTATCTTGTAGCCTTTCTTGTAGCTACTTTTGTAGCTTTTATGTATGTCTATAGGACCTTTAAAGTCCTTGAATTATATGTATTCTGCCCTTTTATCCCGTTCCCTGTGAGAACACTAAGTTATTTTAAGCTTTTGGACTCGTGAGTCACTCAGACATTCGTTAGGGGTTGCTCCCTCTATTCTAAGTAACGTATTTATGCCTTTGCACTAGTGTAGAGCCCTCCTGTAGTATTTAAAGCCTGATTCTCTTCGAATATATGCTTTTCCACCTTCGACACGGCGATTTTTCTGCCTTTTGGACCCTCGCTAGGCTCTTATTGAGTACCCTTCTCTCGTATCCTTGCTGGAGATACCTGTTTCTATTGTTTCCATCTTGTTTCCATGCTCGAACATTGCCCTAGGCATAGGAATTTCATATCTTCCTCCACCTATTTGCAATACTTGTTGTCTGAATTTTTCTGATGGCATTACTACCATTTTCAGAAATTGCTAGGTCACAGCACACCTCCTCCCCCCAACTAAAGATTCATTGTCCTGATGAAGATGTCATATTAGGATCAAGGATAACACATAGTTTTTCCAGTCTTCAGACTGCAGAGGTATAAAAAAACCACAAGAAATTCAATTTTCTTTAGCACAAAGCCTCGCATCATTGTTTTTATCTCTCTCTGCTATGTCTGCTGCTACTTCTACCTCTTTTCAACCTGACTCTTGGCTTGCCAAGGTCTCAGATGCTAGTGACAATGCTGCTGTGATTGCCCGTATGCGCAATCCAGGTCTCCTCATTATTACTGCTCTTCAGAGCTATGGGGATGCTGTGGTACATATACTTATTGTTCATACTGCCAATTTACCTCTGATGTTCTTTTGATAGTCTGAGCCTGTAGACGCTAAGGAGTTCCACAAGTCCAAGGCTTGTGTTGCTGCCTATCTCCGCCACGCCGAGACCATCAAGGGTTACATCAACCAATTCAACGTTGACAAAAACAAGCTTCACAGCTTGGATAAAATCACCAACTTCGTGGAGACTCTCCATAAGGCTGTTGCTCGTCAGGAGGAACTGTTGAACAATAAAGGCAAATGCAGGGTGCGTCTAGCGTTTTTCTCTATCAACCATCTTACTTATTTTTTTGCTTTCCTTTCTAGCATGGCCCTTCCTCTCCAGCTATTATTGAAGATAGCAGGGAATCTGACGTTGAAGTCTTGCCTGATCTCAAAGACATTCCTGAGGACGACGTTACAGTAAGTCTGCATCTTTTCCTAACCACTTATATCCCCCTGTTCTCATTCTTATTTTGTAAGATGGGTGATGCCCGTGGTCTCAGAGCGTCTAGCCATGCTCCTAAGAATGTTAAGGATCTTCTGAAGATCGCCAAGATACATTTTCTTCCACTTATTCTAGTACTTAAAGTATTCTGACCGTTCTCACTAGGTCAAAGCTTCTGGAGCAACTCCTGGTACCCCTCATCCAACGACTTGTGCTACCACCATATGTCTCCATTACTCCTTCATCGAGGGCATTGATACCTCATCTCAAGAATACCTCAAGGCTGACTATTACCTTCGTAAGGCTGAGGCTAATTGTCAGGACGAGCTTGCCTGTACCAAGCATAGCTATGTGTTTACTGGTTCTGTGAACAACTTCAGCCCTCCATCTACTGGTAAGTACTTGATCATCACACATAGTCGCTAACGTCATAGACCAGGACACATCCTCAGATTTATTCAATCGGCAAACCAAAGGAGGGATAAACGCTTTTCCTGTAGTAAGTACTGTAACCCTCGTCCCTTAGCGTTTCTTTGACTCATCCACTAGGTCCTACAGGCTATCACATACCGTTAACACTACCAAATTGTTCCTCGTCCTTGTATTAAGTAGATCATGGCCATGTATTAATCTCGTTAAGTGGGATTGCCTGATTTGGTTATTCCGCCCGTATTATGCAAGCTAGCGCTAGTGTTCATCAGTTTATTCGACCGGGTTTATGTATAGGAATAACAGCAAGTTTAGTGTAGTGGTTAACACGGCATCGAAGTATGAGATAACACTGATGCAGTATCGGTGTTGTCTTATCCTCACAATCCTTGATTCGAATCCAAGAACTTGCAGTGTTCGGTAGCGCCTTGCATATCTATAGCAGTCAATTGCTCCTATGGATCAAACGTTACCCACTGCAGATAGGTGTGGATTTTTGTTATCCACCCTAGTCCTACTTAATTGACTACTATTTTCATCATAATTTATCCTACTAAGTGTTTTTGGCCCTAGCTCTTGTACAAGGTCCAATCGATGTCGACCCTGCTTCCGGTAGCTCTTCTTCGTTGTCTGATCCTCCCACTAGGTTTTCTCCATCATTTGGTTCAACTGTTGACTCTACTATTTCTCTTTTAGAGTCATATTGAGGCACTCTTAGTGTAGGCATGTGATCAAAGATGTAGTCTTTTCCTGGTACCCAAGACTCATCCATAGAATCATTCTCAACCATTGCTCAAAGCTGCTCTGGCTCTAAATCAATAAGTTTATGAATATCTTCTGGAAGATCTATTGGTTCATATCTCGCTTTGTGAGGTAGAACCCTAAAGGCAGCCACTTTCTCTCACAGAACTGTTCCATCCATTTCTGCTAGGATATAGGCACCTCCCTTAGTTCTTTGGATAACGATCATAGGTCCTATGTACCTAGGATACATCTTCCTGTCTAAGTTCTTCTCAATTCGAGTATTACGAACTTGAACTAAAGTTCCAGGTTTAAAGTCCCAATTTTTAATAACATGTCTATACTTCTTCTCGAAGCACTTCAATTCAGCCCTCTTTTGATCATCTATTCTAGTGATCATTTCTTCTACATGTACTCAATGCTTAGCTAGTGCCTGAGCTCGATATCCCACTAGCTCTTCAGTTGATAGAACTCTATCTGGTAATTTTACTAACCAGGTCGATTCTACTATGTCTAATGGCAGAATGGATTCCGCTCCCAGAGCAATAAAGTATGGTGAGCATCCTAGGCCCCTCCTAGGAGTTACTGGTTTCAAGAACCAAAACCACTTAGACAAGTCACCACCCGTAGCTTTCACTAAGGCTTGTCTAATATCGAAATGCATGCATTCAATTACTCTGTTAGCTTGAGAATTATATGCTGAGATAGTTATACCTCAAATCCTGTACTTATCTTCAAGCCACTGAAGAACCACTTTCATTTGAGGGGCATTATCCATCACAACTTCTTCAGGGACCCCCCATCTGCATATTATATCTTCAAAGAACCATTCAGCGATGGCCCTAGTGGTATCATGCTTTAACACTCATCCTTCTGACTATCTTAATGGCACACATCTACCATGCACAACATTCTTACACCCGTTGCTAGCTGGTGATACTTTGAAAACATCTACGTGTACTTTCTGGAACAAGGAGGGAGTATGAATTAGCGTAGGAGGTATTTTTGGTAGTCTGAGCTGCCTAGCTTGACAAACATTGCAACTTCCAACAAACCACTGAACGTTGGTTTCCATATCTGGCCACCAGAATCGTCTAGCGTAAACCTTCTGTTGCATACACTCATGCATGGCATGCATCATAAACATTCTCCTTTCTTTAGGTACATAGAGAAGATGCTGTCCTTGAATGTCAGGGTTCTTTCATTAACAAAGAAATGTGTAGCTCTTTTTATAACCTTTCTCTTAGCTTTTACGCTAATGTTATGACACGTACAAGTTCTGTACGCTCAGATAAAAATAACTGTGTGGCTAATACAATCGGATTTCTGATACTCCTGAGAGGTCAGATATCCAAGGTCATTCAGGGAAAGCCGGTCCAGATTATGATTCCAGACTGACCCAAAAGGTCAGATGGACTGGTCAGACGCGTGAGGATAGAATTAGCTATATAAAATAGGACTCAGGGACAGGTCAGATGCCTTAGGGGCATATAATTTTTATTTGAACTTATTTACTTATTCTCATGTATAAGAGCTGACATTTGCATAGCAAACAGCAGCTCGCAATTCTTGTACTTGAACCCTCACCTTAGTTACTTAGTCTTTTGTATCATTTACTCATTTTCCTCAATATACATCTTTTTCTCTGTTCTTTTACTATGAATTGACCGAGTATTGATCAACTCCGACGTTGATCTTCTTCTGCAAGGTACCATTCAGATCGAGAAGCCGTCTCAATCAACGCTTCTTAATTCTAAGCTTAAATCCGACAGGTAAGCACTTTCACAGCTCATTTTCTGCCTAGCGGCTTCGCGTTTAAAGCCTACAAGTCTATTAGGTATCTATCTTTCATACAATATTTAGGTATTCTATTACTCTACAGTACATAGAGTAGCATACTTGTTCAGGTCATAACATTAATTGCGAGCTCTCAGTCGCCTACCAGTAATGACTATGCAAGTGCAAACTAACACTGAATTACAGCAATCCCCACAAGAGGGGGATCCTGACAATCAACACACACCACCAAACACCTCCTTTCATGTTCTTGCCCCAAGAGGTGGATGGATTAATCAAAATCCTCCACCAGCAATCTTTAATGACCTAAATCTAAATCGAGGATCAATTATCGGGGGTGCTCAACCCTCACTGGGAGTAACCCAGATGACCGGAACAGAACAACCATCAGACGACTCTGGTTCGCTCACGAATAGTATGACGGGTTCCAATCAATGTCGAACCACATTCTACACACACCCAAACACGCCAATAAATACACAAACTTCGGATCAGGAAATTCTACGAATGATAGTAGAAGATTATAGTGTAGAGGAACGAAGGACTCTCGCAAGTGAATTAGCAAGGGCAAGGGCTCAGAGGGGTTCACAATCGTCCATTGGGAGTAGAAGGGGATCGGTCCAAGTCCTGGATTGAATTGAAGAGACATCAGAAAGACAACCTTTGATGCTAGTGGAGGAGGAGGAACCTGCACAAAGAGTGGTTAGGGAAATGATAGCCATAGATCAACAACAAAATGCTGAACAGCAAGCAGCAAATCAAGTTGTATTTGGCACAATTAGGGACTTGAGATCCAGATTGGATGAGATGGGCCAAGAGGCTAGAGCAGCTCTAGAGGGGGGAGAAAGAGAAAGACTTCAGGGAACTCCCCAACACCAACACCCAACAACAATCCAACCTTCTCAAGTAAGGACACCTCAGCCTATTCTTCCAGAAAGAACCTACCAAGCACAACTTCAATCAGTCCTGGGAAGTCTATACACCCTCAAGAACTTTCACAACGAGACAATGTTGAGAGGGAGAGAAGAACTGAAGGAATAAGTTTCAGTAATAATAGTGAAAGACAATCCATTCAAAATCCAGACATCACTGCAGTCATGTATTCCCCACTCATTAATACTACACCTCAATACCATGTAGTTATGAATAGAGTCGAGAGACTAGCCGTGGAATGTCGCCAATTTGCGAGGAGGATAGGAGTAGTAGGTACTCCAAGATGGTCTGATGAAGAGGCTATTAACTATGTACGTACCTTGGCTCGACAATCTCCTCAAGAACTCCCAGGGTTTGTAGTAGGGCTCCTTCAAAGTCATGAGTTTGGGTCATCTCTTAGACAACTTTTCGAAAGAGCAATGGACTCCGTCATGTTGAATCTTGTACCAGATAATCCTGAACAGGTTTATCGATTCAACCCGAGTACGAGAGCTATAAGAGATGCACCACAGTTCAAGTATAAGGACCCCTCTACAGGAAGCGACCCAGCAGAGGATCAAGAACATCACAACAAGTCTGCAAATAATTCAGTAAGTACTGGGGAAGCGGTACGACAGGGCCAAGAGTACTATACTCACCTCACAGGAGAGGAAGTAACTCAGGAAAGAGCTCTGAGCGACTTACGGAATGTATTGGTCGATCGGGGACCATCTAGGAGTCGTTCAAGGGCTGTTACACCAACCCCAGTACCAAGACCCCCAAACCCAGAACCGCCAAGCACTATAGGAGGATTTTCAATTCAAGAACAACCATCAAGTGTTAGACAAAGGGTTGAAGAAGAACTAATAAGAAATCAAAAGGGAAAACAGGTGAGTACATCTAATATTAATCAGGGAAACGTAGGTACCTCCAGTCATGGTAAGGGACCTTCAACACGTCAAATGAATAATATGGTAAGACAAGGAGAGAATATATCAGCATTTTGGGGTGGACACCATGACCCCAATAACAATGATCAGTTTCCAATCAGCAACGCCCAAGCATTGGACAGGAGGAGAGAGGTAGAAGGGTTAAATAGGAGAAGGGAGGAAGGGAGAAATATGCGAAGAGCAACAGTGGAGACAGTAACAGATGAAGAAGAAGATACACGAAGAGAATACGTAGGTTCAGAAATTTTACTGGAAGGTATGAATACTATAATTCAGGGGCCAAGTCAAGTTCCTAGGCCCATACCAGCTATCCAACCACCATCCTGTAGAAGTACACCCCATATTCCAGCTGAAGCCAAAGGAAAAGCACCGATACGAGGATCAGGGTTGACGTTGACACTAATTTTGCCACGACAGACAAATACAATTCTTCAGCAAACCTATAACTATCAACCTTCGAATACACAACCAGATATGTATACAAGAAGAATTGAAGAAGTTACTGGTTATCAAAATCAACTGAATAATACACCTTATGAACAAAGACCAGGAAGAGGAAGGGAAAATGAAGCTGTGCCACCAGTACCACAACCACCACCTTTCTGGATGACACAAAGAGGTAATGGGATTGCACCTCCACCACCACCCCCACCACCCCCTCCACCCCCTTCACCTCCTCCAATACCCTCAAGAGATGAAGATCCAAGTAATAATAGACCACTGAGGTCAGCTATATTTTATTCTGCAGGGGGAGGCCCACCATCAGACCCAAATGACCCCAATGACCCTGAAAGTCTGGGAGATCTAAGAGAACCTAGAGAAGGGAGAAGGAATAGGGGAATTCAAGTGGGCTTACCAAAGAATAGAGAATGCATTGTAAAACCTATAGTTTTGGATGATGAAGCTAGAAGACGAAAAGAAATGATGGATAGGGAACATGAGCTAGATATTAAAAAACCAAGTATATTTGATGGGACTGATAGGGAAAAATGGAGACCTTTTATAGTGGAGAACAATAGGGTATTTGCAGCAAAACCTACCATATATGAAAGGGATCAAGACCAAGTGACCTATGCATTGTCATACCTAGCAGGTGCTGCATCAAGTTATTATCAGAGCCTGATGGAGGATGAGCCAAATCAATTTGCAGCATATATACCTGCGTTACATGAATGGGCAGCTTTTGTACTAGAATTCGGAAGAATGTTCAGCGTATATGATGAGCAAATCCATGCGCAAGCTACTCTTGATAAGACGTTCCAGTCGGTTAACAAAAAATTTCGCAAGTTTCATTGTAAGGTTCAGGACTGAAGCTTTACGTACTGGATATAATGATCTGGCTTTGAGGTGGCGACTATTGGTACAAACTAAGAAAGAGTTGCGTAACCGCCTTA
The DNA here is from genome assembly GCA_013368315.1 of Tetrapyrgos nigripes. Taxonomy (NCBI): domain Eukaryota; kingdom Fungi; phylum Basidiomycota; class Agaricomycetes; order Agaricales; family Campanellaceae; genus Tetrapyrgos; species Tetrapyrgos nigripes. Next base: position 234,989 of record JAACJM010000111.1, on the reverse strand, counting down.
CACTTGTGGGTGCTTTACCAACGACGTATCAGGGAGTCATCGACCGCTTTATGGAGCTGGACACTTCTTGTGAAGTCTTTAATGAATTAAATAATGCAAACTACAACGAAAACAATGTTCATAACCCCGTAAACCGAGCCAATGACAACAGAAATAATGCTCAGCCTGGTCCAGGGACAGCCACTCAAAATAATTTCATTCGCAACCAAACTAACATCAGTTGTCCCAGAAACAATGTACCAAGACCCAATCCGGTCCAGGGAAGAGTGGTGCAGACCACACCACAAAAAGTACAACCGTTTATACGACTACTGATTGAGGAAAGGGATAGGCGAATGAGAGAAGGATTATGTATGAGATGTGGAGGAAAAGGTCATTTTGCGAGTGATTGTCCCCCGGAAAATGATTTAGGAAATGTAGAAGAAATTATGGCCTGGGCAGGTGTTCTACTAGATGATGAGGACACAATGATAATGTTTGGATGGAACGATGAATCAGAATCTTTCGACCCTATCTTTGGAGAAGAGATTCAAGAAGAAATAGTTAGTGAAGAAATTGAAGATCAATCAGGAAATGGGAGCAGGCTCAGGACAAGCAATAAGCCCTGAGCCATCAATTACTTTGAGAGCAATTGAGGAAGGAGAGTCATTTAATCTAAACAACCCATTTCATGATGACTCCCCTATTACCATTTCCTCAAAATCTAAAGAAGCATTCATAATAAAATTAAAAGTTTCAAAGGACAGTAACGAATATGTACCTGCATTGATTGATTCAGGAGCTTCACGATCTTTTATTGACTTTTCTCTTGCAAAAAACTATCCAAAAGATTTAATACAACTACCCAAACCTATACCCTTAACATTATTTGATGGAGAATCTACATCTGCAGGATCAGTGACTCACTTCCTCAAGACTTGGTTATATTATGAGGATGGGACAACTCACCTGGAGTACTTACTAGTAACAAAGTTACATCCAGCTGCAAGAGTAGTTTTAGGTTTTCAGTGGTTGAGGAGATACAACCCTCAAATTGACTGGAAAACACTTACCTTTGCCTTTGATGGAGGAGCCAAATTAAGGGGAATATTGAGGAGTGATGTAACAATTTTTAGTGATCCCAGAAGGAAAACTGTAAGCATAGAAGAAGAGAAAGAGGAAGACACAGGTCACCTACCTACATTGGATCTAGATGATCCTGTATTGTTACATGAATCAGAAGTGGCAACCTATTATGCAGAAGAAAACAAGAATTACCCTAAATTACAGCCACAGGAGAGAAAGGATGAAGGTAAATCACAACCAAAACCAGAATATGAGGGGCCATACATTTCTATCATTGGAGCTGCGCCATTTCAATCCCTTATGCGACAAGGGTGTGAAATATATACCCTATACATACACCCAGTGGCAGATCCAGAGGAGAAAGAAGAGATAACCCTTCAAGCAAATCAAACTGGGTCAAACCAAGTAAAACCCACAGCTGGGGAGGAGGAAAAGGAGATCCACAAGGTAGTATCCAATCACTATCATAAATGGACAAAAGTTTTTTCAGTGGAAGAAGCTCTGAGAATGCCCCCTCACAGACCCTATGATGTAACTATAGAGACAGGGGACAATAACTTACCACCAGCAGGAAAACTTTACAATATGTCTGAGACAGAATTGAAATCATTGAAGGAGTATATAGATGAGATGCTGGGAAAGGATTCATTAGGGCATCTAAATCACCCATAGGTGCACCTGTATTATTTGCAAAAAAGAAAGATGGAAGTTTAAGGATGTGTATTGACTTTAGAGCATTAAATAAAGTCACCATTAAAAACAAATATCCACTACCACTAGTAGGAGATTTGATTGATAGGCTTCATAAAGCAAAGATATATACAAAACTAGACTTACGAGTAGGGTATAACAACGTGCGAGTAGCAGAGGGTCACAAATGGAAAACAGCGTTTCGAACACGTTATGGAGCCTTTGAGTATTTAGTAATGCCATTCGGACTTACTAATGCACCTAGCGTCTTTCAGCATTTCATGAATGATATATTTCATGATATGATAGATGTGTGTGTAATTATTTACCTGGATGACATCCTAATATTTTCAGACACGGAAGAAGAACATATCAAACACATACAGAAAGTTCTTCAATGACTGGAAGAAAATGATCTCCATTTAAAACCCTCTAAATGCGAATTTCATACTGACACTGTAGAATATCTTGGAGTAATAGTCTTGCCAAATGGTGTGGTGATGGATCTGGAAAAGGTTAGGATTATTAGAGAATGGAAGCAACCAAGGAATGTAAAAGAAGTCCAGAGCTTTTTAGGGTTTGCAAATTTCTACAGGAGATTCATTGACAATTATTCAGGCATAGTTAAACCATTAACAACACTCACTTCAAAAAATGTGACCTTCAATTGGAGTGATAAATGCCAAACAGTATTTAACCTGTTGAAAGATGCATTCACTGAAGCCCTAATATTACGACATTTTGATCCTTCATTACCTATAATTGTTGAGTCTGACGCCTCTGATTACGCCATAGCAGCTATCATATCCCAACCTCACCCAGAAACAGGAGAAATTCATCCAATTGCTTTTTATGCGAGGACAATGGGATCTGCTGAGCTGAATTATGATATTTATGATAAAGAGTTATTAGCAATAGTGGAGGCTTTTAGACAATGGAGATCTTACCTTGAGGGATCACGACATACAATACAAGTATATACTGACCATAATAATTTGCAGTTCTTTACAACAACCAAGAAACTCAGCCATCGACAGGCCCGGTGGTCCGAATTTCTTTCAGGATTTGACTTCACCATTAATTATCATCCAGGGAGACTAGGTGGTAAGCCGGATGCGTTGACGAGGAGACCGGATGTTTATCCAAAGAGACAAGAGCAAGATGAATGAAATAAACATAATGAGAAGATATTAATCTCACCAGAAAGACTCTGTGCTGGCCTCCTCATTAACCAAGACCTTGAACTGAATAAAATCCGTAATACTACTGACCAATATGTAGAAGAGGGGATGAAGATAGCTAACTCAGATGAACCAGGGATGTTCAAGGTAGAAGATGGATTACTGTTGAGGAATGGCTTAATTTATGTACCTAATGCACATAATCTAAGACAAGAAATCATCAGTAACCATCATGACCATAAGTTGAGGGGACACCCAGGGATCAGAAAAACAACCAAATTAATCCAACGAACCTATTTTTGGCCACGAATGCATAGAGAGGTAAAAAGGTATGTAAACACATGTGAAGCATGTGTGAGAGCAAAATCAGCGCACCACAAACCATTTGGGTTCTTAAAACCTTTACCAATCGCTCAACGACCATGGGCTTCCATATCGGTGGACCACATAGTAGAACTACCACTATCTAAAGAGTATAACGCTATCATGGTAGTAGTATGCTGATTTACTAAAATGGCAATATTTATTCCATGTCAGACAACTGACAATGCCCAAGAACTGGCAAGATTATTTATTCAACATGTATTTGCAAAACATGGGTTACCAAATGACATAGTATCAGACAGAGGGTCAACCTTTGTTTCAAAATTTTGAACAGCGCTATGCAACTTACTAGATGTAAAGTTAAACTTTTCGACTGCTTACCATCCAGAGACAGATGGTCAAACCAAAAGAACTAACCAAACTCTAGAGCAGTATCTTAGATTGTACGTTAATTATGAGCAAAATAATTGGGAAGAATTATTACCTTTGGCTGAATTTGCATACAACAATGCACATCATGAGTCTATAGGGATGTCACCATTTTTTGCAAACAAAGGCTTTAATCCATGACTCACCTTCTCAATCAGGAATGTAAGCAATCACGCAGCGCACCAAAAGGCAGCTCAAATGGAAGAAATCTATAAATATTTGAGAGAGCAAATACAGCGAGTCAACGAAATTAGTAAGGAAAGGACTGATAAGAAAAGAGAACACATACCAGACGAGTTTGAGGAAGGAATGTATGTGTGGTTAAACACACAAAAGATAACCACAAAAAGACCAGCGAAAAAGTTTGATTACAAGCAGATTGGGCCCTTCAAGATAATTAAAAAGGTTGGAATAAATGCCTACCGATTACGATTACCCAAATCGTTAAGCAGGATTCATGATGTCTTCCACGCAAACCTTTTATCGAAGAATGTTCCCGATGATGTAAGGGATCACCCCCAACCGGAACCGCATGAAGTCAACCTAGAAGAAAAAGGAATTTATGAAGTAGAACAAATAATGGACTCTAGGATCAAGAGGAGAAGGTGGTTAGAATTTCTTGTTCATTGGAAGAATTATGGTGAAGAAGAGGAAACTTGGGAACCACTGAAAAGCCTAAGGTATTCTATTGATGTTTTGGAGGATTTTATACTTCAAAATCCAGACAAACCAAGACCAACTGAGGAACAACTTGAAGCCTTGAAGGAAGGGAAAAAGATCCCACAGTTACCAGTTCCCAAACTAGAGAAAAAGGGAAAGAAGACCCCTAAACAACCAGAACATAAGAAAACCAGACAGAGAAGTGGGAATAACGAAAAATCAGAGGAGCATACAAAAAGACGCTCACCGAGATTTCAAAATTCCGCTTAAGAACAGAAGAGAATATTTATAACCTATAAGAGAGCTGAATCAGATCTGCTATATACAATTATTGAAAAAGAAACAAAGAAGAAAGATGCAAAAATGTGGCGGTGATGCTAACGCGTATAATTTAGCCACTGAACTCAGCATGAATTTTGCACACAAGTGCACAGACTGTGTGTAGACTTAACAATACACAAAAGAAGCAAGAATGCGTCAAAATTTCAACAAATTAATGGTACAGGAGGATCATCTACGTAGGGTTTTCAAATTTTATATCCAAAAGCCCATAAAAGTACAGTAAAAGGAGACTTCTCATTCCAATTTCCACCCAAAGTAAACACATTGACTCAAACCACAGTTACCGAGCTAATACGTTGACGAACAGCTCCACCATGACCACGACCAGCACGATGACCACGCTTGGTATGAGAACGAGTAACGGGACTGGGAAGAGTGGTGACAGGAATCAAGGAAGTAATAGAGGAAGGAATCGAGGATGAAGAAGTCGAAGATGATGAAGGCATAACCAAGGATGGCATAGACGATGAGCTGGAAGCAGAGGAACTCAAAGAGGAACCTTTGATACCAGTAGGTCAACCAGTATCAATAGGGGCTATGGGTCTTTTGCAGAAAGGAATCGAAAGGACAAGAGGTTTGCGAGGTAGAGAAGGGACAGAAGGCATGGGAAGTGGAGGAATAGGAGTAGAAATAGCTGGAGTGGAGTTCAGGGAATACCTCGGGGAGTGAGGAGAGGAGCTCTAAAAGACAAGTAAGAGATTTTTAAAATATTTTAGTACAAAAAAATGGAATAGGTATGCACGGAAGCCGACCTAAAGTTGCCTCAATCGTAGGAACCGACTCTAGCAAACCAGGATGCCCAATACGTTGCATGGTTTCGTCACCGTCAACGATTTCGCCGGTGATAATCTTTGAAGTGTTAAAAACACGACAAAGAACTGTGATAAACGAGTCTACCACCTCACTAGTAATACCGAGACGAGCTCTAACCAAGTCGATATCAACGGACAGTTTATTGGCCGCATCAATTGACATGGTCATAGCAGTCTCTGTCGCGGTGGCAAACTTCATTAACACAGGTTCAATGCGGCAAACGTTGGCATGGACGTGGCGGACAGCCACAAGGGACGTGAATTCGAGGCGTTCAGTAATCAGCTTGACAAGACCACTGCTAGCGGCTACAAAGAGAAGATCAGATGAATTAAAAAACAAAGAAGTAAAAAAGAATTTCAATAGATACATACCATTGAGATTATTGAGCGTAGTGACGTTTTCCTTCAAACGATCCAACGCCCTAAAGCCAAAAAGATCAACGAAAGGAATTAAAAAGAGAGGAAAAAAAAAAAAAAAAAAAACTCATGAATAGGTCTTAACCTGTTGCTCGAGAAAATCTTTTTCTTGATTAACGCCTTGCTGCATCAAGCGCCGTTGATCGGAGATGGCGTTCGAGAGCTGGTCTCTGAGATGGTTACGTTCGCGTTCGAGTTCCTCACAGCGAGCTTGAAGCATAGCGAATATGTCCGTTGGATCGATGGGTTTACTAAACAAAAGACTACGTTAGTAGGTAGAAGAAAAAAGAATAGATACGAAAAGATAAATAAATAAACGAAAGAGTGAGTAAACACACGATGGAGGGTCACCATCAACAATTGACCGTTTGGATGAGGAGTCTGGGAGACTCAGAAGTGCCAACGCCATAGGGAAAAGCAAAGGAGAAGTAAGAAGGTCAGAAGGAATATGAGCCATGGCATGCGAGATTTTTTAAAAAGTATAACGACGTACCATGAAAGATAAAACCTTTTATACGCGCAAGGCCATAAGCACCTGGGAAGCGTAACTTTTCATGGATAAAAATGGGACTCTTCGAGTACCTGCAAGACACCACAGATTAAGAAACGCAGAACCGAAATGGAGGACCATTTGTATTTCATGGGAGATAGATGTACTTGAGGTGACGAGATTAAATGTAGAAGGAGTAGTTGACCCAAAATTAAAATTTAGAAGGCTATTGAAAGAAAACTCAAGGCCTTCGAGGGCTCAGGTCTTGAGGGAGGAGTAATGTTATGACACGTACAAGTTCTGTACGCTCGGATAAAAATAACTGTGTGGCTAATACAATTGGATTTCTGATACTCCCGAGAGGTCAGATATCCGAGGTCATTCAGGGAAAGCCAGTCCAGATTATGATTCCAGACTGACCCAAAAGGTCAGATGGACTGGTCAGACGTGCGAGGATAGAATTAGCTATATAAAATAGGACTCAGGGACAGGTCAGATGCCTTAGGGCATATAATTTTTATTTGAACTTATTTACTTATTCTCATGTATAAGAGCTGACGTTTGCATAGCAAACAGCAGCTCGCAATTCTTGTACTTGAACCCCCACCTTAGTTACTTAGTCATTTGTATCATTTACTCATTTTCCTCAATATACATCTTTTTCTCTGTTCTTTTACTACGAATTGACCAAGTATTGATCAACTCTGATGTTGATCTTCTTCTGCAAGGTACCATTCAGATCGAGAAGCCGTCTCGATCAACGCTTCTTAATTCTAAGCTTAAATCCGACAGGTAAGCACTTTCACAGCTCATTTTCTGCCTAGCGGCTTCGCGTTTAAAGCCTACAAGTCTATTAGGTATCTATCTTTCATACAATATTTAGGTATTCTATTACTCTACAGTACATAGAGTAGCATACTTGTTCAGGTCATAACAGCTAAGTTCTTTCAACGAGGAACCCATAGGATCCTTTAAGTATTCAATAATTTGAGGAATCATAATGTCAAACTCTTTAGCTTCTTTAGTTCAGTGAGTCTCTCTATAAGGGTGTTGTTTTGACCATTCCGCACTATCCAATGGTGCCATGATAACATGTGCTAATTGTTGGAGAGGCAGGTTAGCGATCTCTTCCGATTCTCTCATTGATTTTACCCCAATACTTTCTGCGAACCTTGTCCTTGCTAGTGAGCAGACGTTTTCGTGATCTAATTCCTCTTGAATCTCATCCTCTACCTCTTCTTCTCCAACTGCTAAGCCCTTAAAATAGCCTCCCCTATAATCGATTAAGTGCTTAAACTCCTCAAAATCATAAGGTTCCTCAGTTTCTCCTTCTCCCATACTGAAGCGTAGAGGTAGCTCATCGTCCTCTTCCTCTGTATCTTCATCTACTTTCGGAATCGGTTTCTGATACTCCTTGCCTTCATTTGGAGCCTGTCGGGATAAACCATCTGCTAGGATATGAGTTTTTCCTTTTACATGTACTGTTAATAATCACATTAGGACCACTACTAGGATTATCCAACATTCCCTTAATGTAGCTAGCGTCTGTGTGAACGTGGAGGTCCCTACATCCATAAGTATAGTAGAACAAGTCTTCCAGAGCTCACTTGAGACCATAAAGTTCTCGTTTCAGCTGTGAGAATTGTTTCTCCCTCGGATTCAAAGGTATAGACCCAAAGTAAATATAATTCTTCTGCTTGGGGTCCCTCTCATTCCCTTGATATAAGTAATATCCCACTGCTATGTACGAAGTGTCCACTGAGAAGATTATGCCTTTTTCGCTAGCGTAGTTCACTGCCTTTAACGCTGGTGCCCTGCATATAGCGGCTTTGACCATTTCAAAAGCATTCTCTTGTTCTGGTCCCCAATGCCAAGGTACATTCCTGGTAAGTTCGTATAACGGTACTGCTATAGCACCGTAATCTTTCATGTACATCCTAAGAATACCTGCGGTACCTAAGAAACTCCTAAGCTCGCTAAGGTCCTTTGGCACAGGCCATGTCTTAATTACTTCCACTTTTTCTTCATCCAGTTCTCGACCTTCATAAGTACATATATGACCAACTATCTTAGCTTCTGGACTACAGAGGAACGTTTTCTTCCCAGAGAAGGTCCCGCCAGCGTACTTCATGGGTTGCACTACTTGATTCAAATTTTGGAAGTGATCCCAGGATTTGCTGGTATTGTCTCATAGCCCCCATCCTTAGTTTCATATCTCGACAGCAGTCCCTTGATGGACACATTGTCTATGTAAGGAATAGTGACATGAGGCATCTCCTCCTTGAGAATATAAGTAACATCATCGTGGAAAATCGGGACTGAATTAGTCCAATTCATCAGTAATTTAACCAGTCGATGAAGTTCAAAGGGCATTTGGAATGCAGTCATATCTCTCAAGGACTCATCAATGTATCGATGATCGTAGCTGACAAAGATGTCTAGCGTCCCAAGGCATGCTCTGCCCATAAATTCCCTAGTGACATCAGCAGTTGCTGGTGGCACACCTGAATGTTGAATAGTTACTTTATTCAGGGGTTCCAGACTATGTACTATTCTGACTCGACCATCCTTCTTAAGAACACAAAACCATTTTCCCCGGTAGCTACTGTTGCATGGCTCGTACATTCCAGCAGCTATCTTTGCCTTGATAAGTTCACATATCTCCTGATATTTTCCTGGCGGAATTGGGAAGTTCTTCTCTACCCAAGGAACATGCAGAGTTACTGCTAGCTTTAAAGGTGGAAAAAATTCTATCTTAAAGTTACCAGCTTCTTCAGTCTTCCAAGCGAACCCTAACTCCTGCAACTTCATAAATATGTGCATAAGCTTTCGCTCTTCCGGCCACAGGAAACCTTCTGGGTGATTCTCATCAATTACTTTCTTTCTTTCCTCAGTATAACACTCACCAGGGGTGAACTCCAGTGGATTAGTAGGTAAATTCAGTATATCCTTTAGTGGATCTCCTGTTATATTCCTCATAATCCTATATTCAGGAGGTAACTCCGTTTTTACTGGTTTCACTTTAAGCGCTACGGGTTTATATTTTCCAAAAGCACTCTTAACGTCAGGCTCATCCTCATCTGTTGCCCCACTAGGATGCCCATTTTCTGCATCACAGTTCGGAGACGATGCTTGAGCTCTGAACATGTTAGCGTTGAGCACAGTGGGATTCTTAACTCCTTTCTGAGCTTTATACTGTTGAAGCAGGACACTTGCTTTCTTATCCTTCTTCTTTATACCATCCATCGAAGCATAGACATATGCTTCTGTTAATTCTTCCTTTGTGAAACTCTTGTTTCTAGCAGCAGAGAATCCTGTAATAAATATTTCTCCTTTATCATTATAATCAAAGGACAGGGCCACCTCTCCCTGCAACTCTAACAGTTCATCAAGGACCCTTGAAAATTTGAGGATTCTTGATCCACTTCTTTTGCTTCACCCTTCTCATCATCATCATTCTGTCTAGTGGGTACAGGTACTTCTTCCCCAGTTTCAGCATCTACGAACTTCTCTTCTGGTGGAGGTAGAATTTGTGGCTTCTGACCTCTGGGATACATAGGTATCGTACACCTGCGATTGGAGTTCGGATCGTGTAGAGTGATGAACTGGTTTCCATCTCGCGTGTTCTGTACTGTTGTTTCACACAAGACATCGAACGGTCATCCCATAAGTACTTCATAAGGACAATTGTCCATGATATGAATTTGTAAGAAGATTTTTAAGTCACCAAAGCGACAGCCAACATTTCTCGCTAGGCCTCTGGTAGGGGTAATGGCACCGTTAGCGCTCTCCATATGAATAACTACGTCCAGATCCCAAGTTAATCTAAGACCCATAGCTACTCTGGTATCCATGGAGATGATCTGTGATCCATTGTCCATAATACATTCTACCATCTGGTTTGAGCTGTTGATCAAGGGATAGGTTACCCTAACATCATCAGAGGGTCTTGCTGCAATAATAATCTTTTTCCCTCTTTCTTCAGGCCTCTCCTTCAAGAACTGTTCAACTACATCTTTATGAACAATCACATTAGGGGGCAGCCTACCCTTTCCTTGTACATAGACGTGCATCATAGGCTGCGCTAGGTCCTCTACAGTGAAGTATACTTCCTCCTCGAGATCTAAGCCATCTACTTGCGATTGCTGGTTGACATTAACCTTCTTCCTTCTTATTCTGGGCTTCACATTTAAATTACTAAGTCTCTGTTTAAGTAGTTTCTTTACTACTGGACTTATAGCTGTAACTTCTAGTGCTTGCATTGAAACTTCTCTGTGAATAATTTGATCAACTATCTTTTCTTCTATTCCTGTCAACATTAGAGGTTCTCTTGAATCCACTACTTCGTCCAACAATGGGTGCTCCGCTAGCCTAGCTTTAGGCTTGGTTACCGTCGGCTTCTCAATAGGTTTTGGGTCCTCAGGCAGATTGTTACCAGCCAATCTTTCCTGATTTATGGGTATATTCCTATCAAATGGCCTAGTGTCTGCCACATTTCTATTGGGGGTAGTTGTTTCTTTCAATTTCCCTTTTTCTGCACTCGACAAAGACTCTGATTCGTCTGTCTCCATTGATCTCTCATTTCTCTTTTGTGGAGGTTTATAAATCTCCGCTTTTTCTTTCCTTTTCATAATAGTCAGTATTTCAACATATGGCCTCATCCGAGTCTGCTTTTCCTCCTCAGGGGTCTTATCCCAGTTAGCGACAAACTGCGACACTGATTTGTCTTCAGACCCCATCCTTGGAGTCTTCAGTTTCCTGCCAGGAGCATTTCAAGCTTTTTCTGGATTAGATCCATATCATCTTTGCGATGCGACTCAGCTTCTTCTTGCTTCTCTTCTAGCGCTTTATGTTTCTGATCTATGGCCGAGACCATCGTAGATAATTTCCCTATAAAGGTACTGAGAGTAACATTTCCTTCACCATAAGCTTCCATAGCTTCTGCTTCAGAGGCAAACAGCACTTTCTTCGCCCAACCTTTCTCCTTAGCGACCTTCTTGATCTTTTGAGCTTTGGTCTCTGTATCACCATCATTGACTTTTGGCAGGGTATTTCCGTCTTTCATGCGAACGTTCCCATAGCTATCCTTGATGATCCATCCTTTTTCAAAGAAGCTCATCTGGATATCACAGTCAGGTATACCACAGAAGAAACACTTGCGTTCAGTCTGATTTGAGTTTGACCCATATCTCGGAGGTTGGCTTGTATAACTATTGTTATTGAAACCTCTATTGTTGTAGCTGCCCAACTGTCCACTAGCGTTAGCCCTAGATTGATTTTGATTTTGGTTCATGAGGAGCTTAGCGATGCTTGTCAAGACTGTTGTATTCTGGTCCAGCTTTTCTGCTATCTCCTTCATTCTACCCTGATTCGCATCGGTCGTTGCTGACATTTGTAGCATCCATTCATCGCTGCTAGATTCACCTTTAATCGGTGCTAGGCGAGAATCCACTAGCTGATTATCTGCAACTTTCTTAGTTATGGGCGCAGTAGGTTCTGTTTTCCTCACTGCTTTTCCTATCCCTATGCTAGTCAGACTTGCAATGTGTGTTTGACACGCACTTCTGGCAGCTTGGATAATTATTTCCAATGGGAAAGGATCTTCCATATTCCTCTTTTTATCACCTTCTTCAATCCTCGGAAGAAAGAGGACCAACGCCGTCCTCAAGCTCTTGTCTAAAGCACTAACAAAGTAGGAAACTGCCTCTTTGTTTGATATGATATGGGATCCATCTTTGGGCATAAGCTTCTTGATCTCAAGCTTAAATTCCCTGACATACGCATAAAGGTGTTCCCGCTGTCCTACAACGATTCCAGTGTACTTAGTGCAGATCTCCTTGAGTCGATCCGTGCTTCCGAATTCGCCAGCTACAGATTCCAGATAACAATCCCTTAGCTTGCTTTTGAAAGTTTCCCAATCAGACCTGCAATCCGTCGCATCTTCTTCATGACACATCCGAGTCTGATACTCCATGTACTTCATTGCTAGGAGGATCTTTGCTTCATCAAGATTGATGTCGTTGTCTTTGAAAAGACTCTCCAACTCAGCGAAGTACCTTTCAAGTAATTCTGGCTCTTCTTTGTCAAAGGAAGGCGCTGTCTTTTTGGGTTTTGGTAGTTTATCCTTCTGTGTTGATCTCAATGCTGCAGGCGACACTTTTAGACCAGGTACACTAGTCTGTACTCTCGTATCTTCTGCCATTGTATCTATATTCATTGGTGGGGTGTAGAAATTCTCTAAATGGATTTCGTCTAGTGGTGAGAGAGGGGAAAGAGTTTCTCGAAGGTAGCTAGCAGTTTCCAAAGGTCCAACGGTTCCTGTTAAACTAGGTCTCTGGGGTTTGTCCTTTGGCTTCTTTCCTGCTGCCTTTCTGGTCAATTCTCTCGCCTTTTCTCTCGCCAGAGGTTTTGTAGGGTATGGATTGTAAACAGGGGACGTGTTTGATTCTATTGGCCTAGCGGAACTAGACGCTGACGACGAAACTTGGATGTTCCTCTGTTTAGAGAGTTTTCTACTGGAAGGATCTGTATCAGGCTTCTAGTATTTGCTTACACGAAGTAACTGATTGTCTTTTTCGAGACCTCTGAGCTCTGACAGGTTTTGATTGTGAGCGCTAGCTCGAGTGTGCTTATAGTAGTAGGTTAAACTGAGAAATGGAACACCCTCACGGTGCCCGGCTCCAGTCTAATAGATGGTTTTTATAATTAAGCGCTAGGAACTGCACCCAAACACAAAATCCGTATACAAACGTAAATGAGATGAGTGTTCCGAGTAGTCAGAGTACTTAAACTCCCAGTTTACTTGTACTCTAAGTACTTTTGATCGGGGTTTTTCAATGAAGTTAGCACTTAGCATGTGACACAATAAACACAAGTTTAACACCAAGGGGATCAACAAGTCCCAAAAATCAAACACTTGTAGGCCACAGTTGCCTTAAAATCAACACTCAATAGACCAGAAGGTCAACACAAAGATCACAGTTATAACCCCAAAGATGTTCAATTTTAAAACTCTTTTATCTCGTAACAAGTGCAGTTAAGTTTGTTTAGAAGCTTTAGTCCGTGTTTCATGTCCTCTACTATTGCTAGCAAGATCCGATACTCTACAGTACGTGGCTTCGGTAGCTACTTGTAATATCTGGTCCTTTTTATACTACTCGCAGCTACAACTATACAGTTACCTATTTCTTTTCGAGGTCCACTAAAAGGTATGTAGAGAAACTATAAAACAAATCGAAAAGTCCACTAGCGAGTTCTACCTATTTCCTCGTAAGTAAAGACTTGCTTATTAGGGTATACAGAAACTGTGCAATATTATCTAAATATTTGTAGGAACTTTCTTCAGTTCCCTTTGTAAGCTGTCTGGTGTTTTTGTGTACCGTCCTGGTTAGCGAGCATTGCTCCACTTATGACCGCTAGGTCCTTCATACGTGTCCTTACGCTAGGGGCATAGGGTTTTCTCGTAGTTTCTTTATTCCATTCAGTTCTCCTTTCCCTTTTTCTCCGATCTTGCTTTATTTGCGTTCTATGTATTGCCAGCAGTTTACTGCTGAGCTCTTCTGCAGTCCTGTTTGCATACTTATTCCTTCCTCAATGCTTTCAATGCCTAGCTAGACGATTATGACAGATTTATCCTTATCTGGAAATAACGTTACCCGTTTGGGTTGTATTCCGATCATTCAGATGTATTGTGACTTAGCACTTCTGTCCCTCATATCTCTGTGTAGAGATGCCCATCCAGTATCCCCTCTATACCGATGGATAGCTGAACTCTCTGGGATCCCATACATATATACTTTGTCCTACTTTTGTCCATATGTACCTTTTACAGATACTTAAGATTCCCTCGAAGCCGTTTTAGTACTACGGGTTTTACCGATACATAGATCTAGACCTAGTGTGATTGTCCACATGTCCAATCTTAGCGCTGTCTTCTCCAAGCGACCTTTCGGCCAAGGATTGTGTTGCTTACACGTTCCTATGCCCATGAATAGGGGCTACCTCGCATTTCACTGTCCCTTTGGATCACGCTAGCGGTTCTAGTCATTATAATAGGATTTGAAAGCCTTTATAGACTATCTTTATCATTTGGTGGGTCTGCTATTATAACTCCCAACTCGTACATATCTATCATAGTACTTAGAATGAGTTGTTTCTCCATTCGTAAGCACTTAATATTATTGTACCATTGTTTTCTTAGTCCCGCTAGGTATTAACTAGCAGTTCAGGGCTCACCCTAGTCCTCTTATTCCCTTAAAAGAACATCAAAACTGATATTATGAACCAAAATCCAAGTATGTATACTGCGGTTTTGTACAGCATATCACTGGTTCTGTCTGAAGTGTCCCATGAGTGGATGGTCGTGGTGCTGATGCAATACTTGAAGGCGAAGGTCAGAACCTGCAGGAACGAATATCCTGTCATCTAAGCATAGAAGTCCTGTTTCATCGAGTTTCCATCAGGTTGCATCCAGATCCTGAGCAAGCTTAAGACCAGCTTGAGATTCTGAATCGGAAGCATAGGATTCCCGAATAGTGGAATGGAGTTGCTCAATATCCATGATGACTGACGCACGGAGCGCTGGACCTTCCAGGAAAGAGGCTCAGAGCGACTCAGAAAGTTGTTCGTGAGTAAAGACTGGACGGAAATTCTGCGGATTGACCTTGGCATAGCCACTATCCCTCTCTTTTGGGTAGACATCCCACCATCTAGTAAGAGAATCCAGTTTGGCACCCAATTTACCCAGTCAGAACCGAATAATGAGATTGAATCTGGAAAGGTACTCAGACCACCGTACTTGACGTCGAGTAAGAATTTTGGTGGTTGAAAAATATTCCAAATTCTTGTGATCTGTGACGACATCAATAGGAGATCCGGAGCCTTCCAGGTAATGCTGCCAAATACAGAATGCTTCCTTATCGTGGACGTCGTAATTAAGTTCGGCAGCATGGAGGGTGTGGGAATGGAATGCGATGGGATGGATTTCTCTGGAATCGTACTGGAGGGATAGGATAGCTGCGATAGTGTAGTCGGAAGCGTCGGTTTCGACAATAATCTGCTGATTTGGTACCCAATGACCAAGGACTGGAGCGGAAGTGAAAGCATGCTTAAGGTATTCAAAGGATTGTTGGCATGCTGGCGTCCATTTCCACGGGATAGCTTTTCAGGTAAGACAGGTGAGGGGTACAACGATGTTGGAATAATTATAAATGAACCGCCTGTAAAAATTACAGAATCCAAGGAAAGACTGTATATCCTGGACTTTCCGAGGAACAGGCCAGTCCAGAATAGTGCAGATTTTAGCGGTATCCATTGTAAGACCCTCAGGAGAGAGAATGTAGCCTAGGTACTCCATGGTATCAACGGAAAAGAAGCATTTTTCAGGATTGACAAAGAGTCTGTGTTTGCGGAGCTGGTGGAACACTTCACAGACATGCTTCCTGTGATCCTCCTCGTTTTCCGAGTAAATCAGGATGTCGTCCAGATATACGATGATGGTAACATTGAGGAGATCCTTGAATATATCGTTGATAAAGTGCTGGAAAGTGGCAGGAGCATTGCTGAGACCAAAAGGCATGACTTTCCATTCAAAGGAACTGTAGCGGGTCTGGAAAGCTGTTTTCCATTTGTCTCCCTCAGCGATGTGGACCAAGTGGTAAGTGTAATGTAAGTCCAGCTTGGTATAGATCTTCATGTGCCTAGGAGTGTCTAAAAGCTCAGAAATGAGTGGAAGTGGGTATCTATCCTTCTTTGTGATGGCATTGAGGCCACAGAAGTCAACACAGAGCCAAAGCTCTCCATTTTTTTTTTCACAAAGAGGACTGGAGCCGCAAAGGAAGAGGACAAGGGTTTGATAAAACCCATGGCAAGATGTTTGTCGACGAATTTTCGTAATTCCTCCAGATAAATCCAGGCAACTGGTGGAGGTGCACCATTGACCAAATTGATTTTGAGATTGTAGGGACGATGCGGAGCTAGTTTATCTGAGAGTCCTTTGTCAAAAATGTTGGAAAAGTCAGCTAGATACTCAGGAGCCTTCGGATCAGGCTTGGATTCCAAGTTTGATGTGGATGCAGCCTGAGCCTGTACCTTTGGTTCTGGATTGAGCTAGAGAACCATCAGATCCAGCTGATCTTGTTTACAACAGCGATGAAAAGCTGCTGCTCCGGGGATAGTGATACGGATGTCATTGACGGAAGATGCCATTTGCATGACGGAAGGATAGGAATAAATGGGTTCGTTTGGCCAGGAAGGTTTCTTGGAGCGAGTGGATGGCTTTGAAGCTGGAAGTGGTGTGGAAACCATGGGACCTGGGTCAGCGACAGGTGGCGACACACAGGGTCCAGAGCTCGGGGAGACAGCAACCAGTTTGGGCCTGTGGAATGTGATGTTTCCTTTTGCCCAGTCAACCAATGGGTTGTAGCAGGAAAGAAAACTATAACCTAGGACGCCCTTACAAGTTAAGTCAAGATTAGTGATGTAAAAGTCAAGGGAAACTCGCTCCCCTGTCAGAAAGTACACAGAAACAGAGCATACTTTATTGATTGTACAGGGGACAGAACCATCAAGCAAACGTAGATGAACAGGAGAAATGGGAACGGTAGGTAGGGAATGTTTGGAAACGTATAGAGAATTGATAAAACAATCTGATGAGCCAGAGTCCAAAAGTGACAGAAAAGAAAGAAAAATGTTCGGATTGTTACTATGATATATTTTTAATGGAAGTGTAAGGGATTTGATGGAAAGAGCAGCGGCGTTGAGAGTGACCTCTTGTATGGCACGATCCTGGTCAACGCAACTCTGATCTTGTGCTGAGGTATCAGAGCTGCAGACTATTTTGGGGACTGCTTGGGAGCAGTGCTGGATGCAGTGTTACCCGTGTCGTTAGAGGTGGAAGCTGCTTGGCTGCGAGTTTCATTAGCCGCCTTATGTTTGTTACAGTTGTCCATGGAATGCTTTCTGCCACAGAACATACATAAATTCTTCTGTTTGCAGTGGTCTTTCTTGGCCTGAGAGAGTTTCCCGTCCTTCCTGAGCTTGTTAGCCCAGGGTTTCAGGTTCTGGCTGGAAAAGGACAAAGACGATGCTTGAGAGTTGTTGGACGACGATGGGTTGGAATTGGAATTGGAATTGGACTTGGATTTACTGGACTTATTAGGCTTTCCGGAAGAGCCTGAAGATTTTCCAGATCCATCATTTCCACCTGAACCTTTTCCGTCACTGTTACCCTTGCCCACAGTTCCTGCTTCTCGCTTCTTTTTGGCTTGACAGTGCCAGTAACGGGAATCAATGCAGACAGAAGAGTCATTCCTCCTTGGAGACGAGGGAAAGAGCATCCTTAATGTGGGGAGCTAAACCCTTCTTGAAGAAGTGTCAGAGAGAATGCTCATCCCACGCAACCTGTGATGCAAGTTGCTGGAAGCGGACACAATACTTTGTGGCCCGATCAGAATCCTTCCGTCCTCAGCATCTCCAACCTCATTGTAAACCCCAAAATTATCCTTCAACTCCTTGATAAAAATAGTGAAGTCTAGGGTCCAAGGAGCAGGATCCTCAGGATCCGGGTTGAGGATATCCGGCTCAAAAAATTCAAGCGCAGTACCAGAGAGATAGGAAAGTGTGAAGCTGATTTTAGCAGCATCAGTGGAATATGCGTGGGGACGATTCTGAAGGTTGATTTGCACTTGGATGAGGAAAGGACAGAGCTTCTTTGGATCAGATCCGTCAAAGGTATCGGGCTTCTTGACATTGGTTTTCTCGCTTGATCTAGGTGCGAGCCTTTCAAGAACATCGTTGAAGCTCTGGAGCACAGTAATAAATTGTGCTCACTCCTCATCAGAATCAGAATCATTGTCATCACCATCACCACCACCATTGGGATCATTCGGATCTCCACCACCCCACCTCCTCCACCATCCCCACTACCATAATCGTCATCCTGACCCTTTCCATGCTGACTAGGTCCGCATGGAAATCATCATCAGGATCCTGGGGCGGAGGCGCAGGCAGAGCACAGGATGAACCTTGGTTGGTCTGGATGTTGGTGTGAGTACGAGTCTGGGTTTGGGTCATTGTACCTGAGTCAACCGGAACGTCAGGATCCCAGTTGTCTAGGAAATCCTGGAAAGGACTGGAACGAGGTTTGCTAGGACTCGGATGAGCAAAGATGCTACCGGAGCGCCTATGCTGACGAATTTGGACGTTTTGGAAGATTGTGGAGAAGTATGGTTTTTTGAACAGAGATTCCAGAACAGATAGTTTGGATTTGGGAGAGGGTGTGCATTGAGACCTTTGGAGATGAAAAGTCTAAAATACTGTTAAGTCTGGGCAGATCCTAGTACTAGGAAATACTATGGACCCAGGCAGAGGTCTATGGGAAAGAATAGAACGATAATATATCCAGGCAGAACCAGACAGGAAGAGGATCGACTGGAAGAGGGAGGATCCAGTCGGAAAGACCGGGAAGTCAAGACGGAAGGTTAATGGCACTATTGGTACCACCTCGCTAGTTGTCTAATCGGAATCAATCAGAAAAGATAGGAGACCAGCTAAATCAATTTTAGACTTAAGCTATCTACTACAAAGTTGCTAGCTTAAGTACTATATCGAAGTAAATGGAATGAGATAGGGAACTATCGGAAATGAATATGGAAACTACTGGAAAAGGTAAAGACAAAGGGAAACGCTCAATTTGCTATCATCGCATGGAAACCTTTTGGAAAGAAAAGGAAGGGGAGAACAAGGTGCTATGAGATATGAAGCAGAAATGAAAGAAGTATGAATGTGAGCTGTCCAGTTAGTATCCGATATGAGTCAGATAGGATCTGATGAATGTAAACTAAACGGATTTGTGGCAACTCAGAAATGAATCAGAAATGAAATGGAATGAAAGGGGAGAGTTGGAAAGGAGTTGGAAGTGATCAGAAGGAGTTATGGAAAGGCATAGGCTTTACAGGCTGGCTCAATGGATGGCAACAGCAGATCAAAGTGCCTCACAAGGGAAACAGATAAAAAGGGAAAAGGAAGACAAAGAAAAAATCATAACTCACCTAATAACCCCCATCACGATACCCATCATCCCATTCGTTTCTCCAAAGGCTTCCTGAACCACGCTCACACTGTCCAACCATCCAGTCATCCTGTATACCCATCCGACTGCACAACCTGCTCATATCCAACCATCATTCTTCATTGTCATTGCCAGAACCCCCTATCGAAATCTGTCTGTCGTACTCATGGTACCTGTACCAAACCATGCCCATCTCACTCCTGAGTCATGTCCAAATCATCCACAATGAGCAACCAGGCTCCTACAAGTTTGTCTTTTGCTGCCCCTCTTATGTGCTTGTGTCTGGACCTAATGACTGAGTCTACCTGCTCTCTCGTGATATGATTGGGTATTACATACAATACGACTGGTTTATGTGTGGTGATAACTGTGGCACAACCGATGAGCCAGCTATTCCCATCTCATACTCTACCTTTGTGAACGTGTGGAACTCCCAGGGCAGCAACAGGCTTTCTATCATGGATGCAAATGGTAACTTTGTTGTATACCCTGGTGCACAAGTTACTATCGACAATATTATGCCCCCAGAGCCTCCCTCTGCTCAGTCCAACTCCATTGACCTTTCTTCGTTGGGATTGACACATGCATGTTGGTGAACCACTTGAGGTACAGGGAAAGAGGTGCAAAGCAGAGGAAAGAAGGGTATGAAAAGAGGGGAGTCGAGGCGATGAGAAAATTCAAGAAAGCAAAGGACGTTGACAGTGATGTCTTGATGACTGAAGCCTCAGGTTTGGGTTCCTCAACCGCTAACTCTGGTGATCGCGATCAAGCCTTTGATGATTTTGTCGAGAGAAGGATTACCAGTGAGGAGATGCTTGAAGCTCACACAGACAAGGGTGACAAGGCTGAAAGGAAGGGAAAGAAGGACAAGAAGGCTGGCAAGGACAAGGGGAAGAAGGATTAAGCATTTGACGTGTCAAATGCTGGAGGGTGTGTGTAGCAATGGGCTGCATAGCCACTTACCCCTATACCCTCAGTAATCCCCGATCACTCACTCTTTTCTTTCTTTCGTCTCTACTTACTGCTATTACTCACTCTCATTACCTATTTAACTGCTCAACCGGGTACTTGACCACTCTAGACTCAGCAACTAGTCCTATCTCTCCACTTATTCATTATTACTGAATATCCATTGATCCTATTTCACTTCCTATCTACCTTGTTCTTTCACTATTTCATATAACAAAAACCTATATAAACTCTACAAAGTCTTATGTATTCTTTAGTCTACTGAAATCAACATTGCTTAACACTGTCACTTTTGGTCAACTCTTATTCTCACATGTGCCACTGCCTTTTGCAGAAGCCAGCGTCACAACAGTACTTGGCTTTGGTCAATAAATATGCATGCCAGGCTGGTGTAGCAGAACAAATGGAGGTGCAAACCTTCTATGGTCAGCTCCAACACATCATCGTCATTCAATCTCTCAATGACACTGCTTGTCAGTATTTCAGCGTCAATTTAGGCTGTGATATTGTTCTTGCAGCAATACAAATTTATCAATTGGACCCAGAAAATCAGCAACCACTGAAGGCTTTGGGTCTGGACATACATTTCTACACCCATTGTGGACAGCTGGATGTCATCAGCATTGAGAGTGTAAAGTGCTTAGTTGACCAGGTAAAGAATGGGTCTCGGTGGGCTTTGATTGACCACATCCCATGAGCTGTGTGTTGGATCCAGAGATGATGACAACAAAGAGTAGAGTAGAAATATGTCTATGGTTGGATCTTTTATAGATACTACCTTTCATTCCTATGAAACAGTCTACAGTTGGATAAATTTCATTTGTACATACTGACAGCCAACGTAGGCAGATATGTCATCTATCATAGGATATTTACTCTAGATAAAAATCATCCTATGTCTTAGGATGTTCTCAAAAGTAGCCTATGGTAGGATGAATGAAAGCATTTATCCTACCATAGGATGGAGATCATCCTATGGGACCGTCACAGTGGAACCAGCCGCCAGACACGGTGACTTTAACAACAGACTACCTACACATCACTTCTGTGATCGTCATATTGTCTGTCTACGAGAGACTACAACTACAGTACATTATTCTAATACACGTCTTCCTCCGAAATGACTCTCTTCAGATTGTAAGCGAAAGTCTGTGTCTGCAGCGAGCGAAAATATTTACAAGTTCAAATTCGCACGCCAAGCTCCCAAAACGACGCCCAAAAATACCAGTCGGTTGGGAAGCAAGCCATAATTCGAGCTCCGCTGTCACTTCCTCGCTTAGCTTGCGGACCAACCGACTGGCTTGCAAGTCTACCCCCACTAGAGACTAGAGTCACATTCCAAGTATCATTTAATTCAGACTAATTCCAAACCTCCGTCTTCCTTCCGGTTCTTCTTCATCAAAACGGCGTATTCGTACATCGACAGCGATGCGCTAATGCGTGTATGCAGATAGGGTTCAAACAGCCAATCAAAAATCTCCTCATGAACCCACAATCTTTCTGATTTGAGGAATGCGAATGCGACGAGTAGTTTTTCTGGGCAGGACAAGGACCTTCTCGCGAGCGACATGGGTGCCAAGGGTGGACGCTATCTCTTCAAAGCTGGGACGCAACTGGGACGCGAAGGACAATCTTTGGCCTAACGCTGCTCCGATTCAGATGGACCCGATCGGCGATGAATCGATGAAGCCTCAGCTCGGTAGTTTGCATTGATAGGACTGTCTATGTAGTCTCTTGCTGTGACTAGACTAGCCAAATGCAAAATCCGATCGGACATTTTGTTGGAGTTCTGACTTGTCATGCCTGCATATCCTGCATTCGATCCACGGCCGTAAGCTGTGGCAGAAGACGAACCATCCTTTATTCCTTTACGGGGGATAGACATCGATAGACATTGGATAGACAGGCAAGTCTGAGCGAAGACGCTGGCGTCTCTCGATCGCTCGCTATTTCGCCTGAATAGGCAAGCTTGTCCTCTTATTTATTCCTGTCATCTCGTCCTCGTCTCCATCCCATTCCTGTCTGCCACGACCGCTCGCCATTCCGCCTGGCCAGTGTGTTCTCGCTCTTTTCATTCGTACTCAATCCCATCCTTGCCTCCGACTACCACAATGAAGGGACCAGCAGAAATCGCGTATATCCCTGTCCTTTCTGCAATGGCGAACTCACCGACTCGGCTTTCAGACACGGCCCCATGTACATCGGCTTCCTTTTCAACGTTTTACTCCATGGTATTGATGTTTCCATGCGCTATCGGTAACATTTGTGATCACAGTCGTACTACAGGTATCATGATCACTCAGATATACCTGTACTACAGCCACTTCAAAAAGTGAGCTCCATATATCCATATCGTCTTTCACTACTCACCACGACTTTAGAGATCAGCCGTGGATGAAAATCTTCGTAGGCCCTACCTGCCGGTTCCAACGTGTTTATTTCTGATCACATCTCTGCTCATTCAAGGTCGCCGGATTATTCATCGCAGACTCGCTCAACACCGTATTCGATGCTGTATACTTGTATGACTCGCTTGTCAAGCATTTTGGTATGTCACCTTCACATCGTAGGCCACTCTCTGGACTCATTCTCGTAATAGACGACGTCTCTTACCTCGGGAGAGCTACATGGGGTGCGTATATCCCGACTTTAACCCCACTCAGAGAATTCGAACTGATCCTCTCTCCATAGTCTTTGCCACTGGTGGGTTTCTAGTCTTACACCTGGCCATACACAACCTTACTCGATGACAACAGATCCTGCGTTAACGGTCCGTCCTATCTCACTTGTTGTCGCGTCTGTCGCTCATTGCATTCTCAGGGCATCATCGCTGGCCTGGTACAGCTCTTCTTTGCATGGCGAGTCAAGGTCCTTTCCAATAATCTATGGCTTGTTGGTCTGGTCGTCGTTTGTAGTCTTGCAGGGACAGGTGAGTATTGATGTATTTTGGGTCAATATCCATTATAATTAACTCATCCTTGCAGTTGGAGGCATCATCACTTCTTTCGAAGTGGGCATTACCCCCGAGTTTGTCAATTTCCGTGAGTTTAAGGCACGTTTTTGTGTTTCCGCTCAGTCGTTCGAGTTCCTGAACGGTATGTAGTGGTCCGTCATTCTTTGGCTCGCGGCGGAGTGCTGTGGCGACTTGATCATCACCATAACGTTGGTCTGGAATTTGTGAGTCTTTTCCCAGTTTCGAACTTGTCCTGAAGACGCTGATTAGCTCTCTTTCGCACAGAGTAAGACTATAGTTCTCACCATACAAGAAACCCTCTTAATTTCTCATCTTGAAATCACTGCAACAGAGAGCCCATAAAACTGGCTTCCAAGCCTCCGACGAACTAATTGACAGGATCATCAGGCGTAGGTCTTAGACCTCCTTCTAAATCACTTGCGAAACACATTTGATTAACGTTCTCTTGCCTCTCAGTCACTATGCAGACTGGCTTGCTTACCGCTCTCGTTGCTTGTCTTGATCTCCTCTTCTTCTTGACCGACGTGAGTGACTATCATCTAGCGCTTTTAACGCCACCTGACACGTGTCTTTTCCAGCCAACTGGAACGCAAGTCTCTCTCCCCGTTCGTTTCAGAGTATTCTCCATGGCCTGACATCTCTTCAGACACCTTATCTTCAACTTTCCCCTGTCTAAACTATACTCAAATTCTTTCATGAGTACTTTGAACGCTCGTGGTGGTTGGAACTACGCAAATTCCCCTCCTGTCAAGTTTTTTGGCAGCAATTCGCTTTCGAGGTCGCACACCAGCTCTCATAGTGCAGCTGGTGATGTGGAAAGAGGTACTACGAACATGAAAACTAAAAGTGTGCGTAGCATTGGTCTATTCCTCATCTCTACATCCCATAACCATTGATCTGCGTCGCAGTATCGATCAGACAACTCCCAAGTCTTCGTCCACGTCGAGTCTCACGAAATGCGAGATGCTCATGTCGTGAACGTCAAAACACTGCAGCCAGCATCGGACATGGCGCACGTTTCGAAACCGAAAGATATTGGGGACATTGCCAGTGATTATGACAAGGCATCATCCACAACGAGGGGTAAGGATAGCCCAGTGCTCAGGCATCCGCACGAAACGGTCTGAGGCCAATGCGTGCAACACCCGACGGTTTGGCAATGGGGGGTTTTAACGATCTTCCCCCGTATCATCTGGATCATCGAGTAGGCTACCTTGATTCTTGCAACTCTCCTTTTCCTTGCGATACCTTTGTCAGTGGTTCCTTTCTAGACCTTTGAGTAGTCTATTCGTTTATCAGCTCTGTTGTCTTTGTTTTCTTGTAGTCTGTGTTTGATGCAATAGCCTTGGTCCTACGTTTACAACGCTCCGCATTGGGTGTCCTACGCTGTCGCACGCGGATATCATTGTTCCTCACTTTTTCCCCACACCCACGTCAGCTGTTCTTACCATTCTCCCCGGGTCGTTATAAAAAGCTATCCGTTGAATAATGCATTTTGCGCCTTCTCCACCAAGACTCTACGAAGATCGTGACATTAAGCTTTCATGACCACCTTCCAGGCACCTACAACTTTACCCAGCATCCCCACGAACTTTTCAATTCCTCAGTTCTTCCTCGACTTCCAAGACGGAGCGCAACTTGTCGGAGCATCAAAGGAGAGACAAGACAGGGCTAAAGCTAGCAAACAGCCTTGGTTGATTGAGGATGGTACCGGTAGGAGAATTTACGTAGACGAGGTGAGATTTTTTTTTCTTGACTTGACACTCCTATCTCCTCTTAATACCTGATGCTTAGCTCAAGTCGAGAACATCTGGGCTTTCCAACGCTCTTCGTGTCAAATACAACATTGGTGAGCATCTGTTCTTTAACACAGAAGACGTCAAGAAGTATTAATAACCCCTCCAGGCCTGGATGACGTCGGTACGCTTGGTTGATACCTCTGCTCTTCTCCTTCTTAACGGCGCTCTCTATCTAGTGTTAATATTCAGCCGAAATCACGTCGGTGGGTGCATTGTCGAAAACGCCTCGTTCTGCATCGCTCAGCCTGTCTTCGTTCAGATTATCCGGTAGCAATATGGGCTGTTCACAGACTGGGAGGAATTGTCTCGTACGTTCTCACAACTCTTCCATTCTCAACCGTATAAGTTGACTCTCTACTCAGAAGCGCCAATCCCGACTTTGCTAGCAATGAGCTGGAGTATCAGCTACGATCCTCTGGCGCGTCACTTATGCTTGTGCACCCCGACGCATTGGAGACCGCTCTATCCGCTGCGAAATCCGCTGGACTTCCTAGAAACCGCGTTATTGTCCTGGATCTACCCCGTGTTAAAAAGAGTCATTCCTTGCCTACCGTCAAAGAACTCGTGATATTTGGGACGAATCAGAAACTTGCGTATGTTGAACCCCAGATAGATGCTAGGACGAAGCTGGCATTCTTGAGTTATTCTTCAGGTGTGTACCTGACTCATCAGATAAGCCGCATGTTAATGCTTTCGCTGTGCAGGAACTACCGGCAAGCCCAAGGCCGTCGCAATTCCTCATTACTCTCTGATAACGAACGTTATTCAGTTTGCGGTCCATCACAAGGTCTATGTTGACTATACTTCATGGGACGATCAAAGGTATCGAGATGGTGATGTTATGATTGGAGGTGAGTGGTCCTGTTCTTATTTGCTTTCTTTCTTGGGATCTTAATTTCGATGTGCAGTCTTACCTTTCTATCGTGAGTGCCGCTCAACTCCTCCGTGCCTACGTTTTGATGTCGCCACAAGATATATATGGGCTTGTCCTTAACGTGCGTGCCTGCGTCACCTCGCTACGAGAAATCTGTACTGATGCTATGGTTCTATAAAGCTACATTTCGTGCTCTTCGCCAGGGTATGTCAAAGGACTCTTTTGATCGTTAAACTCAGGTTCACTTGTTTTTAGATGACTCTTGTGGTCGTTCCGAAATTTAATTTCGTTCAGATGCTGGAAAGCATTCAGAAGTACAAGATCGGCAATCTGATGTACGTACTAACTGTTCGAATCTCATATGTACACTGACCGAATTGTTCCAGGCTCGTCCCTCCGCAGATTGTTCTTTTGTGCAAGGTATATCTCTTGAGTCATATCGTCGCTTTCCTTACTCAAATATCCATCGGTTAGCACCCAGCAGTGAAGAACTACGACTTGAAGGGGATCATTAGATCTATCATGGTTGGTGCGGCGCCTCTTTCAAATGAGGTGAATCAGCAGCTTTTCTCGCTGTTGCCCGAGGCACACATAGGACAAGGCTATGGTATGAAACTGTCCTAATCAACTTGCCGACAATCTACTCAAGATTTCTCCAGGTATGACTGAGACTTGTACAGCGTCTTCTTGCTGGTCGATCGAAAGCAAGCGAGGACCACCTGGATGTACGTTGGCAATGATGACCTCTCGCCATATAGCTGACATCGGTCTCCTCATCAGGTAGTGGCCAGCTCATGCCTGGCGTTCTTGGTAAGGTTTTCACGATTCGTACATTTTCGTACTGCTGAGAAGAGCTCGCCCAGCCCGTATTCTGAAGCCCGATGGGACATACGCAGGATACGACGAACCTGGTGAAGTACTCATTTACAGTCCCTCGAATGCTCTTGGGTACCACAACAATGAGCAGGCGTGAGTCTCTTGATTCGAGTCACCATTTTTTTTTTACAGTAGCATCCAGGACCAAGGAAACATTCATTGACGGGCACGTCCACTTTTGACTTGAGCAAGATCTAAGAATCATTGACACACTTTAATAGATGGGTCAAAACTGGAGATGAAGCCAGGCTGGACAAGAATAACAATCTTTGGATTTTAGATAGGATCAAGGTATGTCTTGCGCTCACGGTTGTTTGTCTCTCCCGTTTATGCATCATATGCAGGAAATCATGAAAGTTCGCGGTTTTCAAGTTGCCCCAGCAGAACTGGAAGGCTGTATTCTGGACCACCCTGATGTTTCGGATACGTGCGTGGTCGGAGTACCAGATGATTTCAGTATGTCTAGGATTATATTCCAAGTCATCTTTTGCTCATCACAGGACTCGTGTAGGCGGGGAGGTGCCCATGGCGTTTGTGGTATTATCAGCAGATGCTGCGAAGAGAGTTGAAACCGATAGAATTGCTGGCAATAAGATTAAGGAATCTATCAAGAAGGTCCGTCGTAGCCCCCATAGAGATTTGAGAAGTCTGACAGAGAAGATGATCCTGCAGCATGTCGCGGTCAACAAGATTGCTTACAAGCAGCTGGCTGGCGGTGTTGAGTTTGTTCCTCTTATTCCGAAGAATCCCAGCGGCAAGCTCTTGAGACGTGTCCTACGTGAGAAGGCCAACGAAATGAGGAAGGTCAAGGCCAAGCTTTAAGCTATATGTACTACAGAACTGTAAAATTATTTGTATCTGCAAGAATGACACGAAACGGTTACGTCCGTTGATGCTACCTTGAGGGTATTCTTTTCGTAGTGATTTCCATGCTCAGGGATGGATCATTTCAACGGGAATTTCCTGCAGTAAGCATGAACTCTTTTGTTCAATACTGGGTATGGTATCCTATTACAGACAACGGCTAAGTTGAATGTCAATCGCTACAGTATCGAAACCCTGATTTCCAGATCTTTTGCCGTACCCATCTTCATCCCCAGTGATCTGGATGTATCGTGGTCGTGGATATGCCCACGTTCACGTCCACATCCATCTCCTGAAGCTCTAACCCTCTCAATGCATCTCCAACTAGCTCTGACCGCTGTTTTAGTAGAAAGCTCTCCGTCGGATTCACCCTCCTCCTCAGTGAAAGAATTCTGAAAAGCACGTATAAGGAAATGGGTCTGTTTAGGCATCAAGAACGAGATACTCACAATCGGCAGCCCTGGAAGAGAGCGACAGTCAATTATCAACAATATTGTCTCCATCTGAATGACGATTAACCTACCAAGACGTCAGGGACAACCAGCAGAAACGGAAAGACAATCCCATCATATTGCCGTGCATTCCTAAATCGCCTTGCCGGTGAGTATTCCACTCACTCAAAGAATAGGGACTCACTGAAAGTATGTCACCGCACTTGTCAAATTCAGGGCTGCCATGATGAGGAATGCGACAAAACCTTGCAGTACGAAGAATTTTCCAAGTGCGCCTTGAAAACTGCGATTGCGATAACAGTGCTGTTATAATAATTTGAGTTCATGATCCCTCCAAACTCCAAGGTGAGACCAACCATGAAGACGATACCCGTCATAAGTACATCCATAAGGAAAGCTGCAAACTGCCCGCACCAGTGATGAGCCAATGGAAGAGTGTCAAAAGAGAGTCTAGATACCATGACAATCTGTGGAAGGAAGTCAGCATGAAAGGAAACACAGTCACAAGTCGTGTTCGTACAGCAGAACCCAGTGCTCTTCCATACTGAAAGGACAGCTTAACCGCACCAGCGTCATTGGCATAGCATCCTGTATTTCCCAATAACTGGAAGATACCAGCTTCAACTATTTGACGAGATGAACGTGACAATGAAATCAACGGCTCAAGTGAGAAACATACGTTCAAACCAGTGCCCAAACAACCAGATTTCTGTTCCCGCAAGGGCAAAATAACAAGTGCACAGTGTCCAGAGTGTCGCACGATTTCGACCGGTGAACGCGTACGCTCGCATCATGATTACGGCTTGAGCGGAGAGCGGCTGCAGTTGCGATAGAATCGGTTAACCGCTCAGCAATCTGGATATATATGGGCATAGTAGACTTGAGTAACGCACATAGATCACTACCGCTCCATACAACGGATGCACCATCCTGCTGCAGAACTCTTGAGTATGGTCGCCGAGCCACGTCCAGAGATACAGCGGAAATATCAAAAGGGGGTAGTAGCGGCAAACAATATACACCAATTTCATGGTTGTGAAAGGAGCATCCCAAATCTGAATACTGAATGAGCTCGAGAATTGCAGGCCCTGCACTTCGCGAAACTCACCAATTCACACTCTTCAGCGATGGACACTAGCCAATCGTACACGCAGAGTGTGTAAACGGCTACGAAAA
The DNA here is from genome assembly GCA_013368315.1 of Tetrapyrgos nigripes. Lineage (NCBI taxonomy): Eukaryota > Fungi > Basidiomycota > Agaricomycetes > Agaricales > Campanellaceae > Tetrapyrgos > Tetrapyrgos nigripes. Next base: position 205,526 of record JAACJM010000111.1, on the reverse strand, counting down.
CTTCGATCAGTTTCTGCAGGTATGCGGACCAAAAAAGAAATCCCGAACCTATGGATGAATACCGTGATCTGAAATAAAAACGTTGAAAAACGATGGGATGCACATGGAATCACTGAACGCACGCACGATACTATCACAGACGCCCCAACAGTGAGGATAGTCTCTAACGGTGCAGGTAGGTGCGTACTGCTGCTATTCTCCATGAAATGCACTGGGAAACGGTTGGTGGACACCAGCGGGGAGCAGTTCGCCGTTCACAAATCTGTTCGTCCCCTAACTTTCTCTGAAGCTGAGGAACAATTTTAAAGGTGCATATTCCCTCCAGACTGGGCGCTGAAAAGGCAGGTGACTGGGGTTTTCAACCTGATAGCACAAAGAATCCAAAAGAAGGCGATGGTTGAAGTGGGGAGAAAGAAGAGGCTGCTTGCAGGGCGGCGCAAGGCCGTCTCATATGTACATATTGTCATAATGTCATTTTCAGATTTTGACACCCATATCTCGGGAAATGTCACCTGTCATTGTTAATGAGAGCGGCGTCCGAGGCAGTAGCTTGTTTAGAGGAGCAGCAGCAGTCACCACTTAGACAGAGGGCCTTTGCATAATTGGGTGGAATATTTGAGCCGAATGGTTCCTCGATAGGTAAGTAGCTGTGGCTACAAGGTATCGGTGGACTTAGAGTATAGTTGTAAGTTTACACCATCGTACATCTCAGACACTAGCAAACGACTTCATCCATCTCCTCATCGTCAGAATTGCCCAGGTCAGTCATAGGAACAACCTCGGGCGTCTGATCTGGTTCTTCTACGACATCCATCGACTGCCGAGAAACCATCTGTCTGTCTGTATGTCCCTGCGCGCCGTCGCTGTTCGGAGGGGCGATGACTTCCTCGGGCGCAGAAGCTTCCTGTGACATTTCTGACAGCTGAGCAGCAAGTAAAGCTAGATGTGCTTGAAGCTCAGCACGGATACTACGCTCAGTGTCGTTGTACGACGGGGGAGGATACAAGACCGGTCTCTTTGCAGAAACGATCTTTCCGCTCACACTGTGCTGACCGCCAGAAGACACAACAGGAGCGGCGGCATTGGCTGCAGAGGGCCCTGTCTCTGCTGGACCATCATCCCCGGCGACATCTCCATCATCTCCATCTAGTATCGCTCCGAAATTAATGGTCTTGAGAATATGTCGAGCAGCTTCATATGCATCTCCGAGGTCTCCAGGATCTTCCTGTGTATTGGAAGAGGACGCCTCTGCATTGGAACTGGAGGCCTGTCCTGGAACACCATGCTCTGGCAGTCGTTTTGACGAAAATGTGGTCTGCGCTGAGAGCTGTCCCGTAACTGCTTTCGACAGAGCTGGTACACGTGCTGCACGCGGTTGAGAACGAGAAGAAGGTGACGATGCAGGGGGTGCGTTTAGCGTTTGTGGTCGTCGGGTCGGTCGACGTACTGTCTGCAAAAGGCTTGAATCAAAACAAAAAAAAAAAAAACGACTTGAAAGTTGGAGACTCACAGGCCCTCCTTTCCATTCAGGATTCAAACTGTATTTACCACTCTCCGTATTTTTCTTAACGCGCCCTTTTCGCAAAGCCTTTTGTAAAGCCTGACTTGCGGAAGCACGGAAATTGGATTGCACTGGATAATGCGCTTCCATCCAGGTATAGAGATCTTTGGGTACTAAACCTTCAGGATCTTGTACACCGTCGTTTAATGCCTCTACTATCATGTCCTCATAACTGGGCAGGTCATCCATAGCGGCACTGGGAGTATCTTGGGGCTGCCTTGGCAAGCTGTTGGTAGTAGATGATGCCGATGGAGGTGGAGGTGGTGGTGGTGGTGAATAACCAGGCACCGGTGGAGGTGGTGGATGATGATACGGAGCTGCATGGGGTGGGGGAGGAGGATAAGGCATATAAGGCCAACCATTCGGAGGATAGTAAGGTGTATGAGGATATGCGGGTTGCGGAGGATAACCATATCGATGATGAGGATAACCCATTACGGGAGGAGGCTGGTGAATCGCTGGAGTGGGCGTGGTAGCGGGAGGTTGCAGTATTGAAGGCACAGGTGTGGATTCAGACTTTTTCGACCCAGAAGGTTGGTCATCATTTGAAAGTTGAGATGATGAGGATCCATCGGTAGGAGCTGCTAATGAGTCCATTACTGGAATACCACCCGTCGGCTGCTCATTTTTCGACGCGTCAGTGGATGAGGACTCTCGAGTTTTTTGAAGAGCACCTATAGCGGCATTGAGATCCATAGGCCATACTGAGGTTTTGGCGTATAATGGGACATGAAAGTCAAGGTTCAGACAAATGTCTATGACCTGGGGCGGTGGAAGTAGGGTAAGATATCTTCGTTTAAGCTCATGATCTGCTGCTAGAATGATATTAGAAAGTACAGACAGAGATAATGTTCACAATGACAGACCAGAAGCGAGAGCTTGCTGGGCCTGATGAAGTTGGTGGTAAGAGTGAGAGTAAGAGGAGGGCCCGGCTTGCATCGCGCGTTGTGCAGGGACTGTACAGTTTTTCGAACAAAGTTCGAAGTAAATTTCGGCTTTTGCCAGCCGACCAATTACAGCCACAGTGTACAAAAATTCTATCTACGTCTTTCTCCTTTTGCTAGATCGGCCCTCTTCCAGATCAGCCTGCCTCTTACTCTTTTGCCCCGCTATCCTCATATGCTCCTTCTTCTTTTCCTTCTCCTTCTCAGCCTTTTTCGCCTCCTCTTTATCCACTTTTTTCTGGTGCACTATTCTCTTTCCTTCCTTTTTCTCCTTCCTTCTGGCGACCTGATCCTTCCGCAATGCTCTCATCTGTTGCAAGAGCGCAACGGCTTTCTTCTCCTCCGGCTCCATCACCACCGCTCTCTTCTGCAGATACGTCTGTTTCTGTTGAGGCTTCATCAACTTGGGTTTTGAAGCATACGGGAGTTCTGCCTGCAACTTCTTGGGGATGACGAGAGGATTGAATCGACGGTGGGGTCGCTCAATCTTCTTGTAGGTCGAGTTCACATTCAGTGGTGTTTTCAGACCTTCAGCGTGCCGCACTTGTCCAGTTAGACGCATTCCGGTCCATGCAGACTTGTTGGAGAGGAGGAGTGAAGTGACAGGATTGTAAAACTTGCGGGGCTGAATGGAGTACCACGCTCGCAAAAAGATGATATCTGTAAGGGTTTATTTACTATCGCGTAGAATGAAAAAGATGTGGATTTTGACATACCGCTCATCAATGCCTTGTCTTCAAAGGTAGCACGGAAAGCGCCATCAGGTTTTGCGAGAGCCTTTTTCACCTGACCACGGATGCCTGAGACTGTTCGGATGTTCGCCCCTTCAAATTTGGCGACCTCGAGCGCACTGGAGAACATATCTTTCACGAAGGCCGTGTTCTTGAAGATTTTGAAAGGTACACCTGTGAGCTTGAGCTTTTTGACGATTTTGACGGAGCGGTCAATGTCAAGCACCACTCCAGTAGCGGACACCCTAAATCCAGCTGTATTCCCGGATAACGAATTGAAAGCACAGAAACCTGTGTTGGGTAACGACGCTGGACCATAAAAGGTGGCATAGCAATGCATATGCTCTGGCGTGTACTTGAGCATGCGCATTCGAATGGAGTGGTCGTCCAGAGAATATATCGGTACGGTCTGGAATCGCCGCCAGCCCAGCGAGAAGATGAGAGGATCGTTGGTTTTGAGGGTTTTGGTGAACCATCGGTGACGCTTGATCCTGACCTGGACGTATCCAAACCTTTCCTCTGCCGGCAGGAGTCCACCAACGACGATGGGGTACGTTGGGTCAAAATGCTCCACCATTTCGCAAGGAACGTCGGCGAGTTCTATCCGAACATAAGCACCTGGCCGAAAGCCTTCAACCAGTGCTCTTGACTCCTCGTCTACGCCCTCAAATTCGGCTTTGTTGAGCTGAAGCTGCCTAGCCATTTCCTCCTTTTTTTCATCATAGAAATCAAGCTTGGAGGCTTCGGGATCGTCGTATTCCTCGTCAAATCGCCTCTTCAAAGCCTCCTTCTTGGCAGCGAGATTGGCAGCCCTGATAGTTTCCGTATCATCCCGACTTGAAGACGGCCCAGCCTCAGGACTTTCATCAGGAGCTTCCAAATCCTCAAAGTCACCACCTTCTTCCTCGTAAGGCTCTCCGTTCTCATCCACCTCGGCACCGGTCTCCTCCAAATTGGATTCTCCGGTGATGAAGAGATGCCGTATCGATTCCAGCATATCATCGTCTTCCCACTGCTTCAAATCCTGTTCCTTCAACGCCTCTTTTGTCTTGTCCAACTCCTCGCCCCGCGAGAGATCGTCCTTTTTCTTGATGCGGAAGAAATCATCATCGTCTCCTTCATCTTGATTTACCTTCTCCGCCTCAGACTCGCCTCCGTGTGACAGTATTTGCTCCGGTGTTAACGAAGTGGAATAAATGAGTTTCATCCAGTCCTTTCGTCGGCGCCGACGGTGTGGTAGATTTGAACTAGACGGATTCCACTCTGCCCCATCCTCGTCATCCAGATCTGAGCCTACATCATCACTGGGGATGTCCACGTCCTCATCTTCGTCTCCAAAACGAGCTCGTTTGCTCACGCCAAAATCTTCGGCGTCTTCATCTCCCAAATCCGAGTCACTCTCGGCGAAGTCGATCTCCTCCCTCTGCTTTTTTGATGATGAAGGAATATTGCGGGAGACATCCCTAAGCGTGGTTCTGCCGGTATTCCGAGGGTCAGAACGGAGCTTTTCCATGTCGACTTCAGCATCACCCTCTTCTTCGTCTAGCTCCTCGTCGGAACCAAGCTCCGAACCGTCCTCAGACTCCTCGCCCTCTTCATCGTCGTCTAATCCACTGTCACTTGATTCTACTCCATCCATGTGTACATCCTCCAATGCAAGATGCCTTGACGAAGAACCGAACAAACGAATCTGACTCTGTGCAACAGCGTCATCGAGGGTTCTTCCAGCGTCTTGAAGATCCGTAACCATTTGCTCGCCTTCCCCTTGAGGAACTAGGAGCGTCAATCAGTAACTCGCAATTTGATATCATAAAAGGAAGTTAAACCCTTACCGTCACCATTCCCTCTTGTGAAACTACCCGGAACATTGATGTAAACAGCATCCTTATCGTAGACAACACCACCAACGTCGCTCATGGGAGCGTGAACCAGAAGCTTCTTCTTTTCGCTAAGCTTTCTCCTCTTCTCGGAATCAGCGTCTGGAAGAGGACAGGGATCTCCGAGTTTCGTCACACTTTTCATATCCAAGTCGCCCACTCCCGGTATGTGCACTTTCATCCCCTGACGCAAATTTGTACCACGGACGTAACCATAGACGGTGACGGTCCGATCGCATTTTCCACTGGTTGTTCGAATAAGTTCTCGGGAAGTAAGGTCCTCCAGGCGGTCGGCCAAAACGTATGGATGAGTGTTGCGGAACACCAACGGACGGAACTTCATGACGCTTATGAATCGCGATAGGTTGAGAATCTCTGTGTCGGGATAGCGGCCGTTAAGGACACCGGAGAGGTAGAATAGTTTAGCACCCTGATATATTTCGGTCCAAAAACGTTTTTTCAGAGCTTTTTTGGATGCACGGAGTGTTGCAGCTTTTTTAATGAGGTCGAGATGGGTAAGGACACCGATGACTTTGGGAAACCCATGAGATTGGAGGATGTTGAGGAATTCGAATGTTTCCTGTCATGGCTGAGATGCGAACAGTATTTCTGACAATTTTACTTACCATTTCGAAACCAAATGACCCGTCAATCATAAGCAATACGAGGTCGGCAACTTTGCCTATGTCGATCATACTGTTCAGGTCGGTGTTGGATTCGATGAAAGTAAGCCGTCGCTTCTTGCCACTGACGACTGTGATAGGCCCCTTGGCTTCGTTTAATGTCTGCTTCGTGTACCGCCTGACAAGACTTTTGAGAAGTGTAGTCTTGCCAACACCAGGAGGACCGACTATAGCGACAATGACTGGAGGAGGCTCATCATCGGGAGTTCTATTGACAAGGGGTACATGCAAGCGGGTTTGGTCTTTCTCTACTTTCCGTCGACCTTGTCGGTCTGCTCGACGACCTGATTTTGGAGCAAAAGCCTGGTTCCGGTTGGATTTCTGGGTAAGCATAACGGAAAAAGACACACCTTTTCATTAAAACCATGGGCCTTTTCCTTTCCCTTTCCCTTCTTCTCGGCCTTGGAACCTGATTGAGCTGGACGATGAGGCTTGTGCGGTCGGTCTTCCATGGAGTGACAAGAAATTTACAATCGGGGATAAAATTTTTGGCTCAACCACAAGCTAGGGTCACTAATTTGGAAGCCGACGACCGGTTGAACCTATTTTCATTCCCTCCCCGCACGGTCTTTACACGGTCTGCCTACCAAGCCTCTCCAAGCCTCCAGGTACTAGAATTTTATCTCACCAATGGTTGGAGTAATAATGGAGTGTCCACCGTCAGGTTTAATTTTCCCTAACGAAGTGTTGGCCATAGTTGCATTGGACTATATGTAAAGTCTCGGACCATTGCCATCAAGCTCACACTGATTTAACGATGCTGAGCGCAGAGTATTACTGTTTTTGGTAACCTCAAGAACCTTGCGGAAATCACTGAAATCGGCTGGTCAAGGTACCTCAAGGCCGAACCGGTCGTATGTAATTCAACGTCAACACCCACCTCCTGTACTGATATTATTATCCATAGGGTCAGCTAGTGACTTGAAGGAGATATCTTTGCTGATCTTTGCCACTTCTGATGCTAACCCTCTTGCAAGTGGCCCTTCAATTGACAACTCAAACCTCAGCTGACCTTGTTGTATGTCAGGCGCTTTTCTTTGCGGGCCGTACACTTAGGCAAAAACTTGATATAAATGCTTGAGTTGACTGAAGGGACCCGCCATCAAGGTTTTACCTGGTCTCACCCATGGCTCGCTTCCAAAGACATTCGCTCAAAGTTGGGAACAGAGTCACGAAGGCTGCGGATCTCACTATCAGGTATTTGCTTCCCAACGACTAAACACGCGTTTTTCATTTTCTTTTACAGGGAGACTCTGTTTCCATTGTTCCTCGTAACGATTTTGTACTTCTTATGGGTGCGTGTCTCTTCATCGCGCTGGTCATGGATAACAGACTCAAATATGGTCCAGGGTTTTGCGTATGGCCTTCTAGACACGCTCAACAAGCACTTCCAGAACGTCCTTGGCATCACTAGAACTCGTTCATCTGGTCTTCAAGCTGCGTACTTTGGAGCTTATCCACTGGCAGCGCTTGGATACGCGAACTGGGTCCTTCGTCATTACGGATACCGAGCAACATTCATCATGGGTTTGATACTCTATGGTATTGGTGCCTTCATGATGTGGCCTGCCGCTCTCAAACAGAGCTTTGGTGGTTTCTGTGGAGCGACGTTCATCATTGGGAGTGGTCTGGGATGTTTGGAGACGGCTGCAAATCCATACATGGCTGGTAAGTCCCTGATCACGGAAGAATTCCACATGTGATGTCATGCTTTTCATTTGCATATAGTCACTGGTCCGCCAAAATACGCAGAGTTGCGCATCAATCTTGCCCAGGCTATCCAGGCAATTGGTACCGGTGAGTATGGCCAGCTCACTTTTCAGAAACCCAGCCTCATATACGGTTTGTGACAGTCGTTGGGCCTGTCCTCGGTTCATATGTCTTCTTCAACGACACCGGAGAGAATGTTGACGCATTGAAGGGAGTACAATGGGTTTACCTGGGTACGTGACATCCTGTGGAAAAATATTGCAGAACTTACAATTTCTACAGCCATCGGTTGCTTTGTATTCCTTCTTGCGATTGTCTTCTATTTCTCTGTGATTCCCGAAGTTACCGGTTTGTCCGCTCAGGCCTATCATTGAAACTCTGACCTGATCACTTTCATTCCAGACGCCGATATGGAAATGCAAGCGGAGAACACTCATACGGAAAGCAGTGACAACGAGAAGCCCTTTTGGCAGCAATATCGTGTATTTCATGCAGCATGGGCACAATTCTGCTACACTGGTGCTCAAGGTATGATTCCATTTGGTCGTCCAAAGCTCCCTGAACTCATCGATAATTCTATTAGTCGCCATTGCAGGATACTTCATCAACTACGTTACAGAGGTCCGCCCGAACACGAGCTCGGCGTTGGGTGCAAAATTCCTGGCAGGAGCTCAAGGTTGTTTTGCCGCTGGAAGGTTTAGTGGCACAGGTGCGCACAAGACGCCATATCCTTTCTATAAGATGATCCTGATGCTCAAGCCCTGCAGCCCTCATGAAAGTCATTAAGCCACGTATCATTTTCCTGGTTTATCTTACAGCAGTGATTGCATTCTGTGCTGCATCTATCAGAACTACAGGAAACACTGGTCTCTCAATGCTGATGGTGACTCTCTTCTTCGAGAGCGTTTGCTTCCCAACAATAGTCGCCCTTGGTATCAGAGGCGTCGGACGGCATACGAAGGTGTGTTGTATTTTCTCTTTGCCTTCATCTTGGACAAGCTCTGAAAACTATATCATTAGCGAGCATCTGGTTGGATTGTCTCTGGTGTTGTGGGTGGGGCTTGCAGTAAGTGATCTTCTGAGTGTCTGGAGTTTTGACTTCTCTGATGGTTTGAGCCTAGTTCCCCCCATTCTGGCTCGCGCTGCCGACAACCACAACAGTACAGCCTTTGCTATGCTTGTGCCTACCATGTTCTTTGTCAGTGCCTTGACCTACGCTATCGCTGTAAACTTCGTTCCCTCCTACGTCAGGCGAGTTGACGCGACCGGTGACAAGCCCAAAGAATCAGACAGCAGTGTGGAATCTGTCGTCGATGAAAAAGTGGCTGATGAACGGAAGGAGATCGTTCAGTAAGTGACGCGGGGCGGTGGTATGGTGCAGGTTTTTCTTAACGATCATCTCTCAATGATATACAAAATAGTTTTACGATCATACTGTTCTTTTACGTTGTAACGTCATGTACTTGGTAGTAGTGTAGACAAATAGCCTCAATTCCATTCTGGTTTTCTTGTCGACTTTAAGTTAGTCTGCGCGATGAATTGGCCAGCTGAGTGCAATTCCGCTCCATAGAATGATACATTGCTACATTGAGGGATAATTCTGTTCTAAATACATATTGCCCCCAGATTCCTGCGTCTTGTTATTTTTGTCTTCATTTGCTCCCGGTCTTCCATGCTCTAGCTTCATTTCTATTTATCTCCTTACAGCCTACACCGCTCCAACGACATTCACTCTTTCCTGTATTTCTGGTAGTAGTGGATCAACCCAGTCGTCTGCACATGTCGCTCGATGATAAGCTGAAAATCTCGTTCAGATAAATTGACGGTACATACCGAACTATCGTGACCGACAACGTCTTCAGGCTTCTCAAGCTGAGCAAGAATATTCTTCGCAAGAACTTTGCCAAGCTCCACACCCATTTGATCTGCAACACACTCAGAGAATATAAAGAGAAAAGCATTACAGAGGACGGACCGAAGGAATTAATACCCCAAATGACCCCTTGAGTGAAAATTTTGTGCTCATACAAAGCAATGACAGCACCTGCAATGTGATCAATAACGAAAACAAAATACAGACACTACGATGTTAGTACTGACCAAGCGTTGCCGGCGTCAGAAGAGGAAACATGATTGAGTTACTAGGCTTGTTACCCTCGAAGACCTTACTCTTGATCAGAGCCTCAGAAGCACCACTCCCGAGTTCCTTCTTCACTTGTTCTTCTGTTTTGCCAAACGCAAGTGCTTCCGGTTGAGCGAAGAAGTTGGAAAGAAGGATGCGGTGGTGCTTGGAATTGGTGATGGGGTTGTGAGTACTGGCAGGAGCAATGAAGTCGGCAGGAATGAGCTTAGTGCCTTGGTGTACAAGCTGGTAGAATGAATGCTGGCCGTTGGTACCGGCAGCACCCCAGATGATAGGCTGTGATGGAAGTTAGACCTCTATACGCAGACAGATCTGACTAGGAAGACATACTCCAGTCTCGTAGTTAACGCGGTGACCACCTTTCGTAATAGTTTTGCCATTGGACTCCATGTCGCCCTAGACAAAGTGCGGTGAGTACTGACTTGCTGAGATGGAAGACATTATACGCACCTGCTGGAAGTAATCAGCAAACTTGTGCAAGTACTGATCGTATGGAAGAAGCGCATGGGTTTGAGCACCATAAAAGTCATTGTACCAGATGCCGACCAGAGCCAGAAGGACTGGCAAGTTCTTGTCCAATGGAGTCTCCTTGAAGTGTTTGTCCATACCATGGGCACCCTTCAGCAACTGTTCAAAGTTGTCGTATCCAATCACCAACGCGATAGAAAGACCAATCGCGCTCCAAAGACTGTAACGACCACCAACCCAGTCCCAGAACTGGAACATATTCTTCTCATCGATGCCGAAAGCAGTGACTGCTTTGGTGTTGGTACTCAACGCGACGAAATGCTTCGCAACATGAGCCTTGTCTTTCGCGGTAGAGAGGAACCAATCCTTGGCAGTCTCTGCATTGGTGATGGTCTCTTGGGTGGTGAAGGTCTTGCTGGCAATGATGAAAAGGGTCCGCTCGGGATCACAGACGCGTAAAGTCTCGGCGATATGTGTTCCGTCGATGTTTGACACGAAGTGTGCAGTCAAGTCGCGCTTGCTGTACGGCTTGAGGGCTTCGGTGACCATGACGGGTCCAAGGTCGGAACCACCTATACCAATGTTGACGATGGTATTGATGGTCTTGCCAGTGTATCCTTTCCACTCGCCGCTACGAATGGATTCGCTGAAGACCTTCATATGTTCAAGTACGGCGCTGACTTCACTGACGCCTGCCTCCTGGATCTGGAAGTCATTGAAATTTCGGAGAGCGACATGAAGAACAGATCGATCCTCGGAAGTATTGATGTGTTCACCGGCGAACATCTTGTCGCGGTAGGTCTCCACCTCTGCCTCCTTGGCCAAACCCAGCAATGTGTCGAGAATGGGCTGGGTGATGAGGTTTTTGGAATAGTCGAGAAGAAAAGTTACATCGGGACCACTCCTGGAGGCATATTCCACGGAGAACTTGGAGAAGCGATCGGGGTCCTGATCAAAGAGATCTTTGAGAATCAGCTTTGACTTTTCCGAGTCGTATATGTGCTGAAGCTTCTTCCAGGAAGGGTATTCTGAAGATGGGTCAGAAGCTATGCGAAAAGAGGCGGTATATGAGTGCATACCAGACGCAAGCTTTCCGGACATGATGGTGGTCGAGAAGGAAGAAAGATTTGCAGAAGGTAACTGCTACGAACAGCCTCCACATCAAACGTTCTTTATCTTATAGTTGTATCGGTTTAGTAAGGATTTCTACACGTTCACCGGTGGTCCCCATAGCCAGTTATCGTCCTTCTCAGAGCGGTATCGGTATCCTACGGTACATATTACGTCCCATCTCCCCGATAGACCGACAGTGAGAGTGATAGTTAGGATGATGTCATCTGTCACTGTCAATTAGTAATGTCATGTGATTCAGACACGGTACACGTGACTGACGCGTTTCGGACGAGGTTGTTGACTGCTATTTGCGGTGCTCGGTTCATTTTCTTCCTCGCCATGAAGAGGTCGTCAAAGTCGTCGGAACTGCGCGAGCCTCCAATTCGTGGCGACGCCATTGAGCAGCATCGCATACAACTCGAACACAATCTACGCAACACCGACCTCTCTCTACATCTCTCTCCAGTCGACGACGACGACGACAGCATAGAATTTCCTAGGCACAATTCTGGTCCTCCTTTCTCAGATTTTGGGTCTCTCATTCACCGCTCCATTGGCGAGTTTGATGGAGACACTCATCACGGGTGGTCCTATCGCACAGGAGACGATGACGAAGGCATCAATCCCTATGGTGGAGAAACGATGTCGACAGCAGCACATCACGCCAGCGCTCTCACCTTCAGTGCGGGTTTGGATTGGGTGGAAGAGGAACACGGCGAGATGTCAGTCTGAGTGGAGCAGAGTATGATCCAGACCGGCCGTTACACAACATCATTAACGGTGTCGACAGCAAGCTGAGCATTTTCGATGTCGATCCGTCACGTTCAAAATATTCGGTGTGTACAAACCCTCCTTTACCTTTTGAATTTACTGATACTCATTTTATCAGGGTGCTGGCGGCATCAGCTTCGACCCCTTGGTCGTCGACAGTACAGCCGAACTGGATAAAATCCTTCAGTCTGGCCACGCTATCCCGCCTTCCCTTCGCTCTCAATCGCAATTTTCCTCGCGCTCATCTTCAGCGTCATTATCCGATGCAGAAGACGTTTCCAAACCTAAAATCACTGACGCTCTTCGTCGAGTTTCCTTTTCCCCAAAACGCCCGCGTAGCCCCCGTTCATTCCATTCCCCTCACCACAGAACTACCCGTCTACCAGAGTCACAGTCTATTCTGAGTAACCAGCATATTTCCTCGCCTTTAGCGCGTCAAACACCTCTATCAGACGACGAGCGAAACCACCCAACACCTAAACCGCGTTCTCAGGCTAAACGCACAAACGTATTCCCAACCCATACTACTTCACAGCCTGAAGTGCGCCTTCACCCACCGACGCCGCCTTCTGTTTCTAAAAAGGCTTCAGGATCAAATACCAAACTTGACAGCCCCGCTCGTCCACCTGCTCGGAACTTTCATCATGCAGATGATGATCCTTCAACCGGCGCTGCTATTCCCACAACAAAGCGAGACCCTCACCAAAGACTACTTGATACCTCAGCTTACTCGCAAAGCCAGCATCTTTCCAAAAGTAGAATTCATTTGCCGGATGTCACTGGTTTGACCAATGCTGTGGAATCCCCAGCTAAAGTTGGTCTTAACCATTATCCCTACAGGGGAGCGATGAGCCCAGGGAAGCAGAAGGTAATAGCCAGTTTTTGGTTTTGTTTCCAAAGCAGATTACTGAGTTTACCTGCTAGTTCGCCTTCTGTCTGTCATGAGCAGTATTCAAGCCAAACTCGATAATCTGGAAGAAGAGAACAGCATATCTCGTCGACGAGTTCGCGAGTTGGAGCATGAACTTGAGCTATGCAAGCGTGAAGTGGCAATGGAACGGACGCGAGTTTTGCAGAAGGAAGAGATGATCATGAAAGATCAGCGTGAGCTTGAGCGTGCGGTCGCTGATGCTAGGCGGAATGCCAAGGGAAAAGGGAAAGCCAGGGATGCTAGTCTACATTTAGATCCCGAAGCTTCAATGAGATATCAGGAGGTAGTTAAAGAAAAGAAAGGTGTGTATTTCTCCGTCAGACCCTACACCCAGATTAACATCCTTATCATCAAGCTTTGGAAGCGTTGATCGCCAGTCTTCGGTCCCATTTGACGCGCCTCACGGCAGATCTATCCTCTCATCAGCAACTGCTTCAGGAGCTTCGTTCTCTTCGAGAATCAGATGTCCAAACAATGAAGGAGAAGGGTGCAGAAGTAACTAGGCTGAAGAATGAAGTCGAGCGTCTCGCTGGAGAAATCGAGGTGCTTCGAGGCGTTGTGGAAGACGGTCTCAGAGAAAGAAAACTGGCTCGGGAACACTCTCAGCTCAACCAATCCGAAGGTGTTTCTGAGTCCATTGGAGAACAAGAGGATTTGGAGGAGACTCGCGAGGACGACGGTGTTCAGGATTCTCGACAACTGACGGTCGATGATGAAGAGGAAGGTGCAGGGGTAGAAGAGACGAGGAAGAGGACGAAAAGGAAGACACGCCTACACCTTTTGATCCCGTGTCTATACCTGGATCCTCGAGGGACCATGATGACTTCCCTGATCGTACTATGCGTACTGATCGCGCCACAATCGGCACAACTGGACCTACGCCAACTAACGCGAGGCTCATTGGTGAAGCTGAGCTTGAGCGCATTCGAGCGGAAGTCGAAGAGAGACGATCCGAGAGGTCTCATTCCATGACACAATCTCAGTTCGATTCGCAGCTTTTGGCCCCGTCACGTACTTCTTCTCCCGTACTTGTCCAATCTAAACGAGCGACCGTTGCAGACGTTGACGAGTCTACTAGAGATGCATCTGTTGAGGATGACCGCCGCTCTTCTTCACCTGCCTTCAGCTCTCACTCACGGTCTTCTAGAAATGCTGATCCTCCATCCCAGCCATCACGTCCCGCTGCTCCAACTCCCGCCCATGCAACCAAGCACAGCAGACGAGCCCATCAAGCCCCTCAGCCGGACGAAGACCAGACACCTTTCCCAGAAATTCGTGGCGAGAGACTGGAAAGACTGTTCTTCAGTGCTCCTGAACATAAGCCAGAGACATGCACGGCTTGCCATCGTCGTAAACGTTCTGGTCTCGGAAAAGGCAGACTGGAGGCCGAAGGTGATGATGACGAGGAAGAAGATGAAGGCTTCGCAGAAGGATCTGATGAAGCTGAAGTGGAGACCGAGCGAGAACGAGTAGCCAAGGAAATGAAGCGACGAGGCAAGCTGCGAGACGACGGAGCCTTCAAAGACAGTTACGAGAAAAGGAAGAACCTCCCGCAGCAGACTGTACTTGCTCGTGTGATCAGAGAGTTGGAGGACGATTTCACTCATTACAAGAGGTACGTTTAACATCATCTTCTGGATGTCTTTTTGCTCATTGTACCTGGCAGCGTTTATGTGGAGCTGGCTGATCAGTACAAGGACATGGATCCTGTGTCCGATGTCCCCAAGCGCAATTTCCTGGCTCGGCATCTTCGGGAGGTTGTCGACATTCTTGAACAGAAAGTAGGTTGTTAACTTTTTTTGTCATTGGTTGGATCTGATGCGTTTCTGAACAGGGCGACCAAATTGCGTCTTTGTACGACCTGCTGAGTTTCCAAGATAAACCGGCACCGAGTAGTAAAGCGCCTGTCGTTGGCCCTCCACGCACACGATCGGCACTTGCCAATCCAGCAGCTGCTCTGAGAGCGGCGACGGCTATGAAAAGACATGCGACATACGCATGAGATTGTTTCACCCTTTATCATTCCTCTCGCAAGGGCATATTTTTCGAGCATCTGAACGATTCTATGGGCTTCGTTATGCATCTTTTTTTATCCCGCCTTTCATCTTCTCACATTGTATCTAGGCGTCTCATTTCATGAAGTACAGACTTTGCTGCATGGTTATCTATTCAGTACGCAATTTTAGAGTTGGGCCTTCTCAAGACCATGTAATTAGTATGTAATAATGTGTGGCCACTAGTCGCGTGCATACCTTTTCGGTAAGATAATTCCCTAATCAGGTTCTTGCAAGGTGCAGATACACTCCAGCGCTTCTCGAGGTAATAATACATAGCAAAGCGCATCAGCAAATTTATACCGATGCAAAGAGAAAAAGGTGGTACAAGTAAAGCTACGTGAAAGCGACTAAACTAAAGGACTAAACTTATCCAAAAATACGCGTAGAACGAGAGAGCATGACCGAAGTCAAGAAGAAGCAATAGTAATTTGCGTGTCTGTCTGTGTGTCGAAACCGTAATTTAAAGGAAGGTCCGAGTCGTCAAACAAAGTAGACGAAGTTGGTAGTGTACAGATTACATTGCTGTGCCTCCATAAAGAAGTCTCCTACTCCTTTCCGCAAGCCAAACACACGGGAATGTACAGATGGGAATAATGATAGGAGGGAGCTGGAGGCTTGGTTGCTCCCGACAACGGAATGGTAGTGAAAAATCCTGAATCCGAGATCTAGAAGTAAAACAAGGTCGTTCTCCCCAATCACTCGCGGCCATCCGTAAATCTCTCCCTCTCCATGCCCACGCATGGTACGGAGCATACACTGGCTGTATGAGTTAATCACCTTCCTTGCCATAATACTTTTTAAGCCACGCTTCTGCGACCTCGTATTCCTCTTTGACTTGGCTGAGCAGGTTGGTGATCCTCTCTATAGCAACTTCTGGTTTCAACGGTAGTGCTTCATCGTCCCGAAGCGCCCCGTAATTCTGTATCTTTTCACAGGAATTCCTCACTTTAGACACTCCTAACGCAGCAGACGATCCTTTGAGAAAATGACCGAGATCTGAGAGTTTTTCCAGGTCTTTACTCTCCCTGGAGGCAGATGTATAGATTGAGACAGCGATATGGAGTGAACGAAACAACAACTCACAGTGCAGCATTCATATCGATAAACGTCGTGCCTGCTTGAGAGTAATAGGCCTCCACCATTTCGAGTGAGAACTCGTGTTCGTCATCTTCATCCAGTTCCAGGATCTGTTTGAAGGTATCCATGTCAATTATATCCTCCTACATAGATCCGAGCAAAATAGACATGAGCAAGATTACAGATCGACGGAGATGACTGAGCATACGTCTGTTTCGCCTGATGCTATTCCTTTATCTTTGGAAGAAGAGGACGAATCTGCAGGAGGGGGTCCTTTCTTGTCCTTTGCTGGCGTTGGCGTTGATGAGGGACTGACATGCTTGTCTTTGGGAGCGGCTTTGTCTGACTGATGCGAATCGGATTTGTCGCTCTTCGACGAGGAGGGGGATGCGGTAGCAGATATAGACGAGGTGGGCGTCACGGTCGTGGTAGACATCGTGGCGGTCGTCGTGGTTGTCGACTTCGACGAGCAAGAGCGTAATGAAGCTCGTGAGCTTGAGTGATAATCAAGTCTGGCGGCAGGGCCCGAGATAGTATTCATGATGTCATGAGGCACCATTCATATCCATTCATCCGCCCCGACTCCACCCCCTTATTCCAGGGGTCGAGATCTAAACTACTATCTATTTGAACTACGTATACTAGACGACCTTTGCCTTCCTCAGCTCTCTGATACTTTCAGCGGTGTATCCCAGTTCGGTCAGAATCTGTGCAGAAAAAGTTTTCAGCGTCATGAGTAGCCAGACGCCAGAAAGCAGTGGCTACCTACCTCTTCTGTGTGCTGCGACAACCAAGGAGGAGGCCTAGTTACTGGCATCTTTTGGCCGTTGTAAGTGACTGCGGGCCCTACAAGCTTGATCTTGCCAGCTCGGGGGTGCTACATACATGGTGTCAGTTGACCAGAGGGAAACTCGACTTGAATGGTTCTGTACTTACATGAACTTCGACAGTGACATTCCGAGCAACGGCCTAGAAAATGCGCATGTGAAGCAAATGCCCTAGGTGTCAAAAATAAAAGGAGACTACCTGAGGATGTTCAAATGTTTGCTTGATGTTGTTGATTGGGCCATAGGGAACACCGGCTCCTACGAATTTCTCTAACCACACTTCTCTATTCTCTTCCATTAGTTTATTTGACAGTATATTGATGAGCGTGTCTCGATTTGTCACGCGTAGAGCGTTGGAAAGGAATCGCGGGTCTGTCGACAGGTCAGGAAGATTGAGAATCCTACATAGTGTTACAAACTGCCCCTCGGGTCAGTCATTGCAAAGATTGGTACGTGGACACATTTTCGCACCTGCTTATCGCTGCCTGCACCAATGATAATAAAACCATCTTTACAGGGAAAGGCTTGATAGGGTACAACAGAAGTATGAGCAGTGCCATAACGACTAGCCTCAAGTCCAGCTATCAGATAGTTGGAGCCGATGTTTGCGAGACCAGCTAGCTGTTAAGAAGTTAATCCATGCAATATCACGAAGAGGGGTTGACCAAACCTGTGACTCGAACAAGTTGCAATCTATCCACACTCCTTTACCGGTCTGCTGTCTAGAAATGAGAGCAGCCATAATAGCTCCATGAGCATACAGGCCAGTAGCTACATCCGTTGCAGCTACTCCCACTTTGGACGGAGGTCTGTCAGGTTCGCCGGTACTGTAGAGACTGTCAGATACTATTTCGATGCAAAACGGTATTGACCTTACATATGCATAAGTCCGGCTTCACCCTCGATAATGACATCGTAACCAGCAGCCTTGCGGTATGGGCCAGTCTGACCATAACCTATCTCAGACGGGTCAATGCTGCATGGCTAGGTGCATATATAAGTTATCACCAGTTATGGATGCGTATATCAAGCGTGGATTGATCTTATGGCAATCCTCCCAACCCATTCCGATTTCGGCAAGTTTTCCAGAGATGAAGTTCTCTACGAGGATATCGGACTGAGCAACGAGTTTACGGAGAATCTCCTGTCCATTCAGAGACTTGAAGTCAATGGTCATAGAACGCTTGTTACGATTGATAGCCAGGAAATACGCAGACTCCGCTGGTAGGTCTCTTGTCTCCTCTGGCATGAGATGGCCAGGAAGCATCGGGGCAGACGGCGGATTCCATGTACCTATTCCACGTGGGTTAGAAGTGTAGAAAATGGAATATGCAGACGTACGCGTATCGTCTCCTTTGCCAATCTGTTCTACCTTGATGACATCTGCACCGAGATCTGCCAGGAGCATCGTAGAGGTCGGGCCAGCCAGAATACGCGTGAGATCCAAGATTTTGATTCCTTTGAGTGGAGGAGGCATGCCAGCACCGGATGCGCCGGGTTCTGACGAGGACACCTGTATGTGTCGAACACATTGTCTAGCACGACGACAAGTGGGGACAAGGGCTCTAGACGGCCGCAAAGCAAGGCTCAACATGATGGAAACGCAGAAGAGAAGGTGTCAGATGACGAGGATAACCGACTGTCACTAAGTGGTTGTTCGGATTTTCGGGAATTGGAACCTAGGAGTTCCGAACACATTGATAGATGCAAATACTGTAAGATTAGTCGGACTGCATAAACATGGCTATGGTCCAAGAGAGCGCACTATGACGCAGTCGACGGTAGAGTCATGAACATAGAGGAAAACATCGGCAAATGTCGGCGCATCGGACAAATCACATCTTTCACCACTACCACCACCTCCCGTAGCTTAGTCTACGTTTCCACCATGTTGTCCAGGCAGGCTCTGCGACGCTTGCCCCTCAGGGCTCGGGCTGGCGTCGTCTACGGAGCTTTCCATCCTCAACAGTCCACCGTTGGTCACAAACGTGATCTCGCAACGCCCGCAAAGTCTCCTTCCCCCAATGACATTTTCGCAAATGGCACAAATACATATTACGTAGAGGAGATGTACAGGCATTGGAGGCAGGACTCCAAATCCGTTCACGTATCTTGGGACGTATACTTCTCAGGTCTTGACAAGGGTCTCTCCAGCCCTCAGGCTTTCCAGCCTCCGCCGAGACTCGTTGCTGCTCCCGCGGATGGTGCACCCGCCTTGCATTCAGGTGCTGGTGCAGAGTTGGATGATCATTTGAAGGTGAGCAAAACTTCAAATCGCATGTTATGACGTGTTTTTAACCCAACTGCTGTTCGCCAGGTCCAACTGCTTATACGCGCTTACCAAGTCCGGGGTCACCATTTAGCCAAACTTGACCCTCTTGGAATTCTCGACGCTGACCTTGCTGACGTCCATCCTCCTGAGCTGGAGTTGAGCCGGTATGGGTTCACAGACCGTGACATGGACAAGGAAATCTCCCTAGGTCCGGGTATCCTTCCTCATTTCGCGACTGAGGACAGCAAAACGATGAAGTTGGGTGAAATTATCAAACTTTGCCAACGGATCTATTGTGAGTCTTCTATTTGTTTCTTGTCGTGACATCACCTTATTGGTCGGGCTATAGGTGGTGCGGTTGGAATTCAATACGTTCACATCCCGGACAAGGACCAATGCGACTGGATCCGGGAACGTGTCGAAATCCCCAAACCTTGGAATTATACCGTTGACGAGAAACGCATGATCCTTGACCGTCTCATCTGGTCGGAATCTTTCGAGAAATTCATCGCTTCCAAGTACCCTAACGAAAAACGTTTCGGTCTAGAGGGTTGTGAATCCCTTATCCCCGGAATGAAGGCGCTCATTGATCGTTCGGTTGACCATGGAGTCAAACACATCACTATGGGTATGCCTCATCGAGGCAGACTTAATGTCCTGGCCAACGTCATTCGGAAACCCATCGAGGCTATCTTGAACGAATTTAGCGGAGCAGAAGGGGATGAGCCGGCTGGAGATGTTAAATACCATCTTGGTGCCAACTACGTCCGTCCCACGCCATCGGGTAGAAAGGTTTCTCTGTCGTTGGTCGCCAACCCGTCCCATTTGGAAGCTGAAGATCCCGTTGTTCTCGGTAAAACTCGTGCTATCCAACATTTTGAAGGTGACGAAACCAACCACAACACGGCTATGGGTGTCCTACTTCACGGTGACGCGGCATTTGCTGGTCAAGGCATTGTGTACGAGACAATGGGCTTCCTCAATCTTCCCGGATACGGCACTGGCGGTACAATCCATCTGATCGTTAACAACCAGATTGGCTTCACCACTGATCCTCGGTTCGCTCGTTCTACAGCTTATCCCTCTGATATTGCCAAATCCATCGACG
Source organism: Tetrapyrgos nigripes (assembly GCA_013368315.1). Taxonomy (NCBI): domain Eukaryota; kingdom Fungi; phylum Basidiomycota; class Agaricomycetes; order Agaricales; family Campanellaceae; genus Tetrapyrgos; species Tetrapyrgos nigripes. Next base: position 185,253 of record JAACJM010000111.1, on the reverse strand, counting down.
CCCCCATCTTCCACGTCAACGGTGACAACGTCGAAGCTGTAAACTTCGTTTGCCAGCTCGCCGCTGATTATCGTGCCAAGTACAAGAAGGACGTCGTCATTGACATTGTCTGCTATCGTCGCTACGGACATAACGAGACCGACCAACCGATGTTTACTCAGCCCAGGATGTACAAGGCTATCGAGAAGCAGCCAACACCTTTGACACAGTACTCCAAGTTCCTTGTTAACCGTGGCACATTTTCCGAAAAGGACATCGAGGAGCACAAAAAATGGGTGTGGGGTATGCTTGAAAAGGCCGCCGCTGGTGCTAAGGATTACGTTCCCACCAGCAAGGAATGGCTGTCGGCTTCCTGGCAAGGTTTCCCTTCGCCCAAACAACTTGCAGACCAAACGCTTCCTACTCGCTCGACCGGTTCCAATGAGGAAACCCTAAAGCGTGTCGGCAAAGCCATCTCTACCTACCCTTCTGGATTCAACCCTCATCGTAACCTCGCTCGTATCCTTAGTAACCGTGGAAAGACTGTTGAAGAAGGAGCAGGTATCGATTGGTCTACCGCTGAAGCCCTTGCATTCGGTTCTTTGGCTTTGGAGAAGATCCATATCCGTGTCTCAGGCCAGGATGTCGAGCGTGGAACTTTCTCGCAGCGTCATGCTGTTATACATGACCAGGAGAATGAGGCCCAGTACATTCCTTTGAACGATCTTGGCTCTTCCCAAGCTCGATTCGTCATCTACAACTCGTCGCTGTCTGAATACGGTACTCTTGGATTCGAACTCGGTTACTCCCTCGTCTCTCCCGATTCCCTTACTATTTGGGAAGCTCAGTTTGGTGACTTTGCTAACAACGCTCAGTGTATTATCGATCAGTTCATTGCTTCTGGAGAGAGGAAGTGGTTGCAAAGGACTGGTTTGGTTATGAGCTTGCCTCATGGTTATGATGGTCAGGGTCCTGAACATTCTAGTGCTAGGATTGAGAGGTTCTTGCAGCTTTGCGATGATCATCCTCACGTTTTCCCTTCACCGGAAAAGATCGAGAGACAGCATCAGGACTGCAACATGCAAGTGGTATACCCGACGTACGTCCCAGTCTCTATCTACGCTGTGGCTTAGCACTGACTGACTCCTTGCAGCACTCCTGCCAACTATGTGAGGATATACCCTTTACTTGCTCTCAAATCTCTGCTAACGTCTCTTTAGTACCACGTTCTTCGCCGTCAAATCCACCGTGACTTCCGCAAGCCCGTGCGTTTCACTCACTCTGAATAAAATACAAGACATGGAGCTAACTTTCAAAAACAGCTTATTCTCTTCTTCTCAAAGAATCTTCTCCGTCACCCGAAGGCTCGTTCCGACCTTTCTGAAATGACTGGCGACACTCATTTCCAGAGATACATTCCTGAGCCTCACCCTGAGGAACTGGTCGCTCCTGAAGATATCAAGAGACACATTCTTTGCACAGGTGTGTAGTAGTCATCCAACGGATATCACGATGACGCAAACGATAATTGCCCTATAGGTCAAGTATACCACACTTTGCTAGCTGCTAGGGAAGACAGGGGTATCAAGGATATCGCCATTAGTAGGCTGGAACAGCTCTCACCCTTCCCCTACGACCTTGTGCGTCTGACTGCACTCTCCTTCATGCAATCACTAACCTTGCTTTCAGTTGACTCCTCACCTTGACAAGTACCCCAACGCTGGTCTGCTTTGGTGCCAAGTGCGTTCATACATCATTCCAAATTGACTACCATGGCTGACGTCTCCAATAGGAGGAACCCCTTAACAACGGTGCTTGGAGCTATGTCGGCCCTCGTATCTACACCGCTGCCCAACGAACCGAACACCACAAAGGCAAGTACCCCAGGTACGCAGGAAGAGACCCTACTAGCTCTGTCGCTACTGGAAGCAAGGTTGGTGGTTTGATGACTGATTCCGTTGCATGCTCGTTAACGCTTCATTTTTTGCAGACCCAACACAAGAAAGAGATCGAGCACTTCCTCGACACTGCTTTTGACCTTTCGTCGTAGAATTAGTTGGGATGAGGGCGGACTGGAGCTATAATCGAAATACTCACGTTTTTTGCTTTTTAATTACCGTTTTCGTCTAATTGGAGGTCTGAACTCTCAAATTTGCAGTTGCGGTACATAGTCATTTACACTCTTAAGCTAATGAGATTCTCTAATGTGGGAGAGATATTTAAAAATACCAAGGCATCTAATGTCGGGATAGTATGCTATCAGGACTGCAAATATTTCTGCAAACTAGTTCTGACCCTTTCATCTAGACCTTTCCCAATGAATACCAGTTTCCCCATATCAGGAACGCCAAGATCTGCGTCCTTCACTACCTTTACCATCTCGTACATACTCCGAACACCCTGAAGCACATACTGATCGCCGCCTTCCAAACAAAACAACCCTTTACATCGAAGAACCTGTAGCTCGGTCGATTGCGTATCATCCGGTAGACGGTTCTCCCATAGAACAGACCGTATCCATTCATCTAGAGCTTCTAGCTGTGTTTGTGAAAGAACGGGACAGACAACTTGGAGACTAGATATTCCTCTAGCTTCGTAGTGAGTTTGATGTGCATTGTGATCATGATCATGTTCCGGATCGGTGTGATCAAGGTCGTGGTCGTGATGTGAGTGCTTGATATGCTCGTCTAGTTGAGGCACTGCTGTATAGGCAGATATACCCATTATGTGCTTCAGGTCGAGTTGTCCACGTACAGTCCTGTGGATACGAGCGGCAGAGTTGATATCGTGGATGGCATTTTCAACCGAGAGGATGACAGGCTCGTCAGCCAGGTCGACTTTGTTGAGGATGATGACGTCAGAGCCTGCGATCTGCCTGAGTCAAGGCATGAGTACTGGATATGAACGCGACATGAACGCGACGCAAAGCCAAGTATTTACCGGACACTTTCACCTATACCATCGACGGAATACTCCTCTTGCAATTGCTAGAATGCAGATGGGCAGATAGTTCGCCAAGCACAGCGGTAAACTCACCTTTAGCCCAAAGACCGCATCGACTACACAAATCACACCGTCCAAAGCAATGTCGTTACCAAGCCCCATACCGTATTCTTCATTCTTCCAAAACATTGCTGCAATAGGACCTTTTGGGGTGTTAGCGGTTGTGAACGCAGACAGAGATCTAACCCACCTGGGTCGGCCAGACCCGTCGTCTCTAGCAGGATATGGTCAAATGCACCTTTGCGCTCCATCAACTTTTCGATGGCAGCTGCACCAGAATCTTTGATGCTGCAGCATAGACATCCATTTGCTAATTCGAGTACTTCTTCAGATTTCTCAGCAGTGGGATCGTCTTCCGAAGAAACATTGATGGTTTTCGCTGTGAATATCTCTGGTTATCAAGAGCTATTATCGAGATAATGAATGAATGAACCTTCAATGTCCTAAGCTGAATGAATAGGTCTGAAGATGACCAAGAAAAGGTGTACTCACCGCAGTGTCTCCAAACTCGTTCATGATAACAGCAATGCGATAGCCATGCCGTTCTGTCAGAATCCGCCTGGTATGTACATTAAGAGTCTGGAGCCTGATTTTTGATGCCTATGGACCTACTTGAGCAATGTCGATTTCCCAGCACCAAGGAAACCGCATATAATAGTCAGAGGGACTCTTGTCTTGAGATCTTCTGGGTGCTCAATGAGCTGCCTGTGAAGACATTAGTAGAAATAGAAGGAACAGCGAGGAATACTTGCGGGACATCGTCGTCAGAGTCCATCTGATTTAAAAGCGTGACTCGGGGACGCGGCGCGCGTCAATTACTCCTTTCTTCCACCCTTGTCCTTGTTTTGTTTCCTCATCATGAACCCTCTCAATCTCACCGAAGAACAGCTCCGCAGCGTTGTCCAAGGTCCTGGCGATGTCGAGTGGAGGTCAGTCCAATCACCGGCGCTTTCTCACAAGCGGTTGTCAATTCAAGAGGCTCACGCTCAGCGCATCAAACTTTGTCCTTTGACAGGTATGAGATGAGACGAGAATGTCAAGAGATTCTTCCTGAGCTCCTCCTCGGTCCATTTGTAGCATCCAAGTCTCTACCAACTCTGCAGTCGCTGGGAATCACCCACATGTAGGCAGGCATTCGTGGCTTACGGTGGCACGGCATCTGACTTCCACTTTTTCTTGTAGTGTCTGCATCCGAGATGCCAAAGAAGCCTTCTCCGTTCGCCCACGTTTCCCGGAACAATTTATGTATCTTGTCTTGGATGTGGAGGATAACGAGGAGCAGAATCTGATTCGGTTGTTCCCTAGGTCTGCCATCGCTTGGGCTCTCTCCAGGCACATGGACTAACTTTAATATCTTCTACAGAGCAAAGGCATTCATAGACGAAGCGATTTCACAAGGTGGCAAGGTTCTCGTTCACTGCAATGGTCCGTCCTATTCCGTTGGCAAATTGAAATACATAATATAATCACTCTTCAACAGGAGGCATTAGTCTCTCCCCTGCCTTTGTCGTCATGTTCGTCATGCAACATTATGCTCTCTCATGGGAAGACGCTCTGCATATGGTTCAGAACCGTCGGTATTGTATATCGCCTAATGGAGGCTTCTTGACGCAAATCAAGGTGCGTTGCATGCTTATAGATGCCATCCAGTACCTGCTGAATTGCCCTTTTCAGGAATACGAAGCAATTTACAGAGCAAGTCAAGCTGTTGCTCGGTTCTCTTCAAACTCTTCCAACGCCGAGCGTACAGTGACGCGAAGAAAGCGGGAGGATGACTCGGACAACGAAGATGAGCGGTGAGTCCCCGTCAGAATCACACATCCGGTATCTAATCAGTTTCATCATGCAGGAACGACTCAAAGCGTCCTTTGGTCGACCTGACTGATTCGCGCCATATACACATTCCTCCTCCTCATGATCCCTACGCGATGGAAACCTCGTAGTGACTGTCTTTAGAGTTTTGACCTGTTCTGCTATAGCCTGTTGCAATGCCTTTGTCCAACCAACGACTCAGTATGTCAATGCTCACTTTTTGTCATCACATATACAAGTATTTCTTGGTGCATCAACTTACTTTTTACTCTTAGTGTACCTCATCTTTGGTCGCGTCGCGTCATGTTCTCGCTAGTAGTCTTTCTACCTGTATCAACAAATTATTCATTCAGCTGTAGTTTCATTCATTTTACTCGGGCTCGCTCTTATTTTTCAAAGTGACTCGTGTCTGTCTCTCGAAATCTGGATCTTTCTCCTTTCTGAACAGTTCACTATACGTACAGTTGTACATTTCGCCGCATCTGAACAAGTAGTAAGCGTCAGTTAGACATCTGCGACTCGTGTGTTGCAATACCCCGGAAACTCTATGTTCTTAATTAGCTGTATGCGCGTATAATACGAAATAACATACTCTATCAATCCACAAGACCACCCAATTGCAAGGACACCACAGGATCTACCTCCTCAAAGGCTCAGGTCCTTCCTTCCACACGTCGCTGCGCCAAGCCTAACCGACCAAATTCTACTTGTCCACTAAAAAAAAAAAATCCAACTCCGATCGAGAATCGAGACCTGTCACTTGGCAAGTAACAGTACTATCCACGTCCCGTCCCGTCAATAACGCCAATAGAAATAACAAAACTCCGACCGACGCCAACTGTTTCAACCAATCTCCAAGCGAGCAACCCATTCCACGTTTCCGTGCATCGACCTCAGGTCTGAACGCCTGATCCGTTCCCCTCATCCCAAATACTCTCCGAATCCAACTCCGACGACAGCGCCTATTTCTATGCGATGAATAATCCCTCCACCCCTACTACTTCTCTAGCTCTTTCTTGGCTCTCGGGACCTTCCTTGCATTGCGTGGGTAATTATTACAGGGACTTGAGCTTGGCCTTCTCCTTCTCTTGCAACACACGTTTGGCATGGATCTCTGCAAGGGTAATAATAGATCAGAACATACGGCCCAGACCCAGTTGCAAAGCCCAGTAGGGTTAGTTTGAAAGACAAAAATAGGGGGGAATACAAAAATGATCAAAAAGCTCACCTCGACGCTTAACATAAGCCTCAACCGAAATCCCCGCAAAGACGACAGCAGCTCCGAGCCACTGCCCCACGGTCAATTGGTGATGATAAACCACCACGGAAAGGATCATGGTAAACATTTTACGTGTCAGTGTGATCATCCTAGGTTTAGAACGTTTGTAAAAATAAGTCTGAATAAAGCTTTGTATATAGACACTCACACCAAAGTCAATGAACCGAAATGTTGCAAGGTCTCGAAAATAAACAGTTGGCCTAGAGCACCGGTGACGGCGAACTCTGCCAGGGGTACAACTATACCCGGATGGGCCCTGACAAACTCGAGCGCAGCGGCCATTTCTGATGTGCCTCCAGCCGTTTCGTGTATGACGGGAATGTAAGGTAACGGCAGCAAAGAAAGCGAAAGCGAGATGAGCGAACAAAACAGGTTGATGAAAAACATCATTTGTTGGCCAGATATTTGGTAGCGAGAAAAGATCTCGTCTTGGGTAGAGTTGATAGCGCCATCGAGAGCGAGGTTGATGAGCAGGTATAGCATACCAATATAGGACGCGTAAGGATTGTCGGAAGTATGAGAAGTCTTTTGCTTTTTGGAACCTTCGCTACCAAAGCCCATAAAGATGGTTATCCCGGCGGTGACCATGGCCACGACGAGGTACTTGTGTGGCGCAAATTTGCGACGGTATAATAAAACGTTCATGATCATAACCGGGACGAGTTTGCATGATTTGCCGAGAACCATGGCAGGGTAGGAGATGTAGGAGAGGGCGGCAAAGCCGAAGGGAGCGGCTGTGGTGATGAAGAAGGAGGTTTGGACGTAGGAAAGTAAGAGAGATCTGGGAGAGTAACGGGTGTTTGGTTTGGAGTGACCATTTACAGCTTTGCCGTTTGCAGAAGATTTAGTGGATTGAGTGTAACCTTTTCTGATACCCAAAGCTTCAAGGAAAGTGTGTTCGGGTTTCTTGCGAGCAAGAATGTATATCAGGGCGGAAATGGAACTGAGCGTGCTTTGACATAAGCCGAGGAAAAGAGCGGAACGAAATTTGTCGGATGAATCAGTGACGATAGATTTGAAGGGAACGGAGACTAGGATTCATTAATAGGGGCAGGGAGGCAAGCTAATGATGCCGAACGCACGTCGTTCTTGGGCTATAGCCCAAAGCTATAGATTGAACACGCAGGTAAGCGCGATAGAGGCATTAAGCGATGAGTGGGACTGACCAAGAACATAGAGTAGACTCCGGAGACACATATGGTGAGCCTGCAAGCGATCAGAAGAGCAGCCAAAGACCTGGAAAGCGACTTGCCTGAGGAAGGACATGGTAGTTGGACGGCGTACGTGTCGTCACACGTGAAGCTCTGTGAAGGTTGAATAAGCCGGAGGGCCAGCTGTAAACGCCGTTACTTAACGGAATCGCCCGGTCCCAGGTCCACTGTATTGACTAATTACGTACTCCTAACAGCGGGGATCAGAATAACGGGCTTGGATGCTTTCACAAGGCTTGACACTACTTATAAAGACCATGTCAGTCTGTATATTTCCAAGTCTGCGATGCTTCTCCGTCTTCCCCAAGAACTCCTCGACCACATCGCCTTCTACCTCGCCTGCCCTGTCCTCCATGGTCTCCCCGAGTCCGTCACTCCTCTCCTCTTGACCCATTCCATCCTCAAAGACAAGCTCGCAAACTCCCATGCCCTCTTTGCCCGCATTTTCAGCTACAAATTCTCCTTCTCTGCCATTCGTCGCCGCGCATACACCCCAAAATCCTCCGAGATCGCCTTTCAGCTCAGAAGATCCTGCGAGGCCCTCAGAGAGGTCAAGCACCGTCTCCTTTCTCCCCACCCCTTTGCAGAAGAATCAGACCGCGGGCTTCTTCCTCTCGACGACATCTTTCTCACTCTGTGGCTTATGTGTATCGATGACGATGGCTGCAATCGTATGCAGATGGAATGTGCTAGTGTCTACCAGTGGGTAGAGCGTTACGTTCGTACTCAGCTCTACGCCGAAACAGAGCATGGCTGGCCCGTCGACAACCCTCGCAATTCCTGCGCCATGTGGATTATGTGGTTCTTGACGAGCAAAGGTGAGCTCCCTCGTCATAACCGTCTCTTACGCAACCCAACTCTGTTTCTAGCTCGTCTTCTTGCGGAGGATGACCATGCTCGCGATGAGCTGATTAATTTCGTGCTGCCATTTGTTACCGTTCCTTTCCGTTATCCGTCTGCGTTTGCACCACCCAACCACTTTCATCTTCCTCTCGGCGCCTCCTCAGCTCACGATATGCCTCGAAACACACACACCTACACCATCCCTACTTCTCATGGTGACTATCCTATCTACATCAATCATAACCGCACTTGGCAACCCTATCACTACGATCACCTCACCCCCCTGGCAATTCCACTCGCCACCGAGTCCGCCAAGCTACTCTACTTTTCCCGTCGCGAATCCCTTCCTTTTGGCATTCCGCCTCTCCCTACCACCCGTGAAGAGTTTAACAACCGTATCAGACAAAGAATAGTCGACGACGCTGCCCAGTTAGGCATTAGCCTCTCTCCTACCTGAAATTGAACGCCGAGTCTCTCAAGAAACAGGTCCAATTCAAGAGGACATTGTAGAACTGAATGCTAGTCTACTGGGCGGTGAACTTGTTCAGCAAGATCTGTCTCAGCCTGTCAGTCGCTATGGCAAAGGCGGTGGTGCTGCTCTAGTCCAACCCGCGCCTTACAGACAGGCAGAAGACGGCGAATTTATTGAAATTGATGAATCTGGGTGTGCTAGCCGTCGATGGGATAACGATTGGTGGCGAATCAGGCAGTGCCACAGCTGCTTGGATGCCCATGAAGCTCCCACAATGATGGCTGGCTTTCCAAAGAGGGGAAGAGTTTATGAACCAGGTTCTCTTACTGGTCTCTGGACCGGGCGTATGCTGGTAAGTCAAAGTCACGATTGCACATCGTGTCCATGGTTTCGATCAACTCTAACGGACCATCCTGTAGATTCCGTCCCAGCAACGTTTAGAGGCACTCTTACTCCCTCCAGAACCTGCTGCTCCCGTTTCAATTCCCATTCATTTCGATGAGGATCATCTCGGGCCTCCTTTAACTGTCCCAGTCTATATGCGGCTTAGGGAGTATGTCTCTTATGCTCCCGGGAGAGTGGTACCGAGTGGCGGCCCAAGGAGCGGAGCGCCCGGTAAGACTGGTGCAGAGCCTGCTGATCGAGAGGAGTACGACCAAGGCATGCAAAATGGGTACTTCCCAGAAGGGACAGAGTTCAAGCCCACGCCAGATGGCGATGGCCTGAGAGTGATCGTTCCCGCTAGACACTCGAGCAGCGGGCAGGTGGAGGAGTACGTTTACCAGAGTCTGCACAGGACGGCACGAAGGAACGGGAACGGCCCAGACCCAGAGCCGCAGCCTGGCCGCTTCCACGATACCGATAATTGTCCTGGATGCAAGGCAAGGGAAGATGCTCTCAGGAAAGTTATACTCGAAGAGCAGGAACCCGCTCTCGAAGTGTCTGACGACGAAGAGGACGGAGAAGAAGAAGAAGAAGACGACGAAGAAGACGAAGATGATGGTCCCGTACACAACGACTCATCGACCTTCGACTGACGACGCAGAGTCATATGAGCATCAAGACTTTCATGACCCTCGCAAAATTTTGGAATGCGATGGCATCCAGGACATCATCGTTATCGGCGAGACTGACGAACGCCACGGTAAAGCTTGGAATCATTTCTCATTCCATGGCCGAGTAAGAAAGTATGATGGAATGGTTGGCATTCTGAGGACTCCTGTATGTGTAGTCTTTGCTCTACGATATTCGCCCATCGCTGACGACATGCTCTCTTTTTTTCGTCTACTTTACCACTATCTTTGACATTTTCGACGTCCGCAATGATCGTCTTCCTTCAATCGCTTCGAATACGTGTTTACGTCTCGCCATTCATCATCTCTCACGACAAAACCATTCCGGTGGCTACCTCTGTCATTCCACCTTCCAAATTGACATACCTACGTATGTTGATTTGAAACTACTTCAAACTCTGATCACTTCCTTTTGAACGTGGGCTCCTTCGTGACCGCCAATACGACCGTCTATTCTTGTCTTCCCCGCTTCTTCTTATTCATACTTTGTCGCCGGCATCTGTGAACCCACTATCACGTTCTTGTGCCCGTGTCTTCCAACTACTCTCATCTCTCACAACTCCGTCTCCGTCTGTGACACGGAAATACTCCGCTTCTCGCATGCCTTCATCCTCGTGCTTGTCTATTATTGACTAACCTACAGCGTAATCCTCGCCACGGTAACATCTTCTTCTATGGCTCAGTTGTCGGCGGTCAAAACTTCATTGGCAATTGGAGAATTGCTAATGAAGACCCAGAGCTTCCAGCATGGGAGGGTGCATTCAGCCTGGGGAAGAAGGCTGAAGCCGAAGCGCCATAGCTTCTTCATGATCACGGCCCAAAGTTACAGCTACACTAGGGTCTCGACATAACTCGGGCTCCATCGATCCATGACTTTCCGATTCTGGCCCTCTTTCTCTCATATCCCAGACTTCTTTGACAAGTGATCTCTTCCCCGGACTTCTCCACATGTCGATGTTATCTCCGTCTTCCCATCGTTGCGGGGAAAGTTGCCGTCACTTCACAGCCATGAACAATTTGGCTCTCTTGGGCGCGTTGGCTACCAGCGTACATATTTCGGACGTTATTAGTCCGGATAAATCCTTGCACTTTTCTTGTGTCCAAAAATTGTCGACTTTTGATGCTTTCTCATCGGCTCCATATTTATTTTCCCTCCTGCGGATTTGGTGACTCATCCAGCACTGTATTGGATTTCTTGAGGCCTTGACGTTTGCTTCTGTTTTTGCTAATATTTTCCCTCCTTTACACTTACAAAACCCCCGCCTTTTTTCAGTTCTGTTGGTTTGGAAGACACCGAGACTTTGGTTCCCGCCATTGATTCATGTTCTGCGCTGTATGTTCGCTGTGTCATGCTTTCCCTCCTCGTGTACTCGACTGTCAAGGTGGTGGCGGCATTCAATTACCGCTTTCTATCCACGGAAGAAATGTACGATATTTTCGTTGTCGGTTCGTCTGTGTTCCTCCTGTTGCAATGTCTAGTTTGATATCCGATGCTTCGCTATTTCGCTGTTTTACCCTTCTTCCATTGCTATCTGCTTGTGTGCTACCGTCTCTTCTTTATCTTACTCACCAAGTCTATGATATGATAAGGAATCCCCTGATTCTCTGTATTCAACCATTTCGTCTTCATCTTACATCACCGTCCTTCTTGCATACACACACGTAGTTGTATATATTCGAACTCGTTTTCCGTATCACATATTTACTTTTTTGGCTTGTGGCGCTTGATCGCTATGTTCTTGCTTTTTTCCGTTGCTGTACACGTATCCTCATCTACTCATTTCGCGGCATACTTTCTTTTGTTTTTTATAATACACAACACAGGCACACATACGCCCCAGCTTCATACCATAGATTATATCTTACCAAGACGTATCTCCCCACCGATACCCTGGATACCCTTGTGCGGAATTTCCCCTACCAATGCCATTGGGATTCGGTGGTGTCTATGTATTATACCGTATCTGTCACCGTCTAGTATAGAGTAAGACTATTGATCCCAACCCAGTGTATCCATACCTGTACCCCTAGACTCCCCCCAATACAGATGTAATATCTACTGGTATACGTACAAGCCTCGACGGCGTTTTCGACTCAATACCATACCATTCGTACTGCCAGTATGTGTCCAGTCCAGAGCACACTAGTAAGGCAAGGTCTTCACTTATAGTACGCTAGTCGTGTATGACACTCTCGAGGAGCCTTGCGGCCCCATGTTGACCCCAAGCACTGTCATTGACGGAGCTGTAGCACATTCACCAATAGTGCAAAGAATCAAATGCCTTTCTATTTCTGGAATGAATTCGCCACAAGTGACCGTTGGAAAAGAAGTAAGAAGCCTCACCCTTTCCTACCAGTCTTCTGCCACAGTGACAATGCCATCATTGGGACCCTTGAAGAGATCTGCACAACCTTCGTTGAAGAGCTTTGTGTTTATATGATCAATAGATAATCAGGGAAGTTTGGACAGTGACACCGCTAGCTATAGAATCAAGAGACAGAGGTACACACATCTGATGAATTAGGACAAACCCCGCGGCCCAGAGAGAGTACCAACTTGAACCAGTGAAAACATTACTGATTTAATCTCGCAGTCCTGAAAAGCCATGATCTTCGTACAAAGGGTCAGGGCCGTGGCTACCTTCCATGCAGGGACCAATGTCGGCTTCCTGATGATATTCGCGGGAGCGATCCGAACCCACCAAAAAAAATACCAGATTTCGTAGCCAGCATTGATGCATTGCATGTTTCTTGCCCGGCTTGAGTATCGCGGGAGAAGAATTATTAGTCGCTCCAGGCACTCCGCCGGCTTCTGACATACTCGGTTGCTAGGCCTCCCCGAAGTAAAGAGCAGCGATAGCAATGTGATGGCGACCTGACAGTAACTGAGTAAGATTGATCGCCGTTAGGAGCGTGTGTGTAGAAAGTGGAGGTCGGGCGACGAAGTGGCTGCGGCTGCATCAAGTCAGGGTAATGCCTGAGGGCTGCAAAAATCGGAAAGCAAAGTAAGATGGATTTGAGACAGGACAAGTTAATTTCCACTCGCTTTCTCTTCTGGGGTAGTACTTGCCTTTCTGAGTTAAAGCCACATGTGGCATCTTGGAACTGGGGTGCAAAAAAATCGACTGGCGATGGCTCGCACTGCAAGGACAAGTAAAGAAAAAAAATCGAGATGATGCTTCAATAGATCCAGTGGAAGAGAAAGACCACCGAGCCACCACTGTTCCCCGTTCTTCGTATCTCTGGAAGAAGAGACTAATCTGCAGACCGAAAGTGTCCTCTGATTGCTTTCATCGGTGAGACTCCACGGAGAGCACTTCGTATACCCCCACCAGCGTATCGCTGGCCGTATGCATTTTAATGGCTTGTCGCGGAATAAGTCTGTGATGTATGCATGAGTAGAATTCACGGAAGCTTTCAAACGAACGGTTAACAAGTAGGAGTAGCTATAGAACCCTGGTGAGACTTACGATTTGCTGCTCTGATTGTTTCTACAAACACTCTTGCGCTTCCCAGAAATTGGAAGGAAACCCTAGGATCATTCTAAGTCCGAGGAGCCAATTGCAATGCCTTGGTGTTTGTTATCTTTACGGATCCTTGCCTCAAATTGTGGGCTTCCGACGCAATGAGTACGTACATAGCATTCCTGATACATACTGTCCTGAGTCCGATATGGTCGTCCAACTATTCCAGCCGATTTTGGAGGGGATGAAACGTTGGTCAAGATCGTGCCACTAAGAGTCCAAGTACACTTAGAGCAAGCGGAATCTCTGGGCTCTGAAATAAAAGGAGATGGAGCAGAGCAGTTCCTCAAGACGATGTGTATGAAGCAAACCTGAATACTCGCCTCAGTCCAAAGGATTACCGGACAAAGTACCATTACCGTGACGGTAAAGTATGTCCACGGGTTGGTATCTTGTTACTTTGCTGACAAGCCTTGTGCTAGCTGCTAGCTGATTGCACTACCTTCGCCGGCAGAGACTGGTTTATTTCAGTCCAGAATCCCAGCGACAGTGAGAACTTGCTGCGAGCTGTCAGCAGAAGACTCGAGTAACTCACCATACCACATGAATGAAAGGCCCAGAAAAAAACATGTCAAGAACCGAGTTCAGAGGCGCTCATCGATTTAAAAGGAATAATCGACAACTCCAGGTTGCGATTCAACGTTCAAGACTTCAAGCTTCAAGTGGCAAAATGTCTCTAGAACTGAGTAGAAGTTGTCATCCGAGTCGGTACCGATGCACGTGCTCGCGATTTCTCAAAGAGTCAAAACTCGAGTCGCTTGCCCTTTGACTTTTTCCACGATGGAGACTCAGAAATCCTCTAATATCCGTATAATAACAACCTTAGGCCACGTCGATCATGGAAAGACTACCCTCATGGACTCGCTGCTAGCGGCAAACAACATCATCTCCGCTCGGATGTCTGGAAAAATGCGATATCTTGACAGCCGTGAAGACGAACAAGAACGCGGTATCACAATGGAGAGCAGCGCTGTGTCTTTGAAATTCCAAGTTATGGAACGTAGTGCAGAAGGAGGTCCGTTGTGATTCAGTGTTCATTCCCTGATTTCTGTGACAAACTCGCCAGGAAGATCGCCTATATCCTACATTGTGAATATGATCGATACACCGGGACATGTGGATTTCTCGAGTGAAGTTTCCACTGCTTCAAGGCTGTGTGACGGTGCTCTTGTACTTGTCGATGTAGTCGAAGGCGTTTGCACACAGGTAACTCAACCTTTTCCCCGCAAGATTAATTTGTAACGGTGGTTTTACTGTAGACTATTGCAGTCCTTCGCCAAGCATGGCAAGACCGTCTTCGTCCCATTTTAGTGATCAACAAGTTTGATCGTCTCATTACCGAATTGCAACTTGCACCGGTGGAGGCATATCATCATCTAGCTCGTCTCATCGAACAAGTGAACGCTGTGACGGGCAGCTCCTTTGCTGCAGACAGAATGGAAGATGATCTACGGTGGAGAGAAGAACGAGAACGCCGCTTAGCCGAGAAGAAGGACCAGCAAGCGGGGGAGACCGATGCTGGAGAGGGCGAGGCCGATGAATTTTTGGAAAAGGACGATGAAGACATCTATTTTGCCCCGGAGAAAGGAAACGTTATTTTTGCCTCTGCTATTGATGGATGGGGATTCCGGGTTGGGAAGTTTGCACAGTTATATTCAGCGAAACTTGGAATCAAGGAAGCCAATTTACGGAGAGTGCTCTGGGGCGATTTCTTTCTTGACCCCAAGTCCAAGAAAGTCATTGGCTATAAACACCTTCGAGGCCGAGCCCTCAAGCCTCTGTTCGTTCAATTTGTATTGGAAAACATATGGGCTGTTTATGATGCTGTCGTCCTTAACCCGTACGTTCCCCCCTTTTCCTCTCGCCGACTGTCTTAAGAATCCAATTTTCATATTGCAGGAATCCAGATAAAGTGACAAAAATTGTCGCTGCACTCAATCTTAAACTCCTCCCCCGAGATCTGAGGTCCAAGGATACTCGCCATCTTCTTTCGCTCATATTTTCCCAATGGCTCTCTCTATCCACTTGCATCATCCAGGCTGTCATAGATGTTGTTCCTGCCCCTTCTGAGGCTCAGGCTACCCGGATACCGAAAATGCTGTATCCTGACATACGCGAAGCTACGGTGAATCCAAAGAACAAACTCGAGTCAGATCTATTCTCAGCAAACGTCACCACAGAAGCAGTCGTCTGTGCATATGTCAGTAAGATGTTTGCAGTAGCGCGGAAAGACTTGCCGGAGAACAAGAAGAAGACTCTTACCGCGGAGGAGATGCGTGAACGCGTGAAGGAAGCGAGGTTGACGAGAGAGGCTGCTAAGGCGGCTGCATCGACAGAGACGGACGGTGTGAACGGGCCACCAACAGAAGACTCTTCTACAGCTCCGTCAGGTGTCCATTATGACCCTGATGCCCCTGCAGAGGACAAGGAGGAACCACAGAGCACTGAAGACGCCGAGGCTATTCTGGGCTTTGCTCGCTTGTATTCTGGGACGATCAAAGTGGGATCGACCGTCTATGCTATTCTGCCGAAATACAACTCAGCCCTAGCGCCCACTCACCCCCAGAACGAGCAGTTCATAGTGAGAACGACCGTAGAAGGCTTGTATGTGATGATGGGCAGAGACCTTGTCGCCGTTCAATTTGTACAAGCCGGTAACATTTTTGCCATCAAAGGTCTTGAAGGTAAGGTTTGGAGGAGTGCGACTCTGTGTGCGCCAGGCGGAGATTACGTGGACGACGGTCAGATGGATAGTCAGTCCTTAAAGGAAGCCTTGATCAATCTTGGACGAGTACAGAAAGCTGTCAGTTCTTCAAACTTGTTTTGCCCTTTGCACATCATTCTAACGTCTGACCATAGACTTCGCCGATTGTGCGAGTTGCCCTAGAACCCGAGATGCCAGCTGATACGCCAAAACTGCTCAGTGGCCTCAAGCTACTCAGTCAATCCGATCCGTGTGTGGAAACGTTTCAGCAACAGACGGGAGAGCATGTCATCGTCACTGCAGGAGAACTGCATTTAGAGGTAAGCCATCTCTACTATCTGAGTGCGCTACTCACGGAGTGTTGCATCTCAGCGTTGTTTGAAAGATCTGCGCGAAAGATTTGCTCGCATAAACATTCATGTGTCTAAACCTATAGTCCCGTTCCGTGAAACAGCCGTCAAGGGGACAGGTACGTTGACGCTTGCTGTTGTGTATTTTTGGGTTGTTCATGCTCCTGCGATAGACATGGCGCCTCCCAAGACAGCGAGCTCACCGAGAGGTACTATGAAGGGATCGACTGCGCAAGGAGTCGTCAACTTCACAATCCGTGCAAGTCCATTACCCAAACCCCTCCTGGAATTCATCCTCCAGAATGCACTGACACTGAAAAAACTGGTGCAAGAACGAAGAGGTGGTGAGACCGGTGCTATAGAACAAGACCAGGGGGATGATCTGACAGTCAGCAATGATCTCGGTGATATCATCAAAAAACCTGATGTCAAGCCAGATCAATTTTGGCCGGAGTTGGAGAAGGTATGCAAGCAGGTCGGTAGCGAGTGGGAGAAGATTGCCGAAAAAATCTGGGCGTTTGGTCCACAGAAAATCGGAGGATGTATTCTGATTGATGCCAGGAAAAGTGGTGGAGTGCAGTCGTGAGTGAAACATCACGTGGACGTTGTTACACCAACTGATGCTTTTGAAACAGACTTAGACGTAGACTGCAAAAATCGAAGACAGAGGAGCTAGACGTTCATGGTGACAAGACAATCAATGATTTGGATAACCATGTCGAGACAGGGTTCCAGTTAGCTACATTCCAGGGACCGCTCTGTGCTGAACCAGTGGACGGGTTGGCATACTTTCTAGAAGAGTTGACGATTGATCATGAGCGCCTGGACATAGAAATAGGTACGCGCCGGTTTGTGATTGTTTTTCCAGTATTCTCTCAGCATTGGATCCTGTACAGCACAAAATCGGATGACACAGGTTACCGGGTCACTGTTATCAGCAGTGAGAGATGCCTGTAGGAATGGACTGCTGGATTGGTCTCCCAGACTGATGCTCGCAATGTACACGTGTGATATACAATGTTCGAGTAAGTGTTCTGGGTGGCTACTGTCTGATTGAAGTTGTTGAATTGTTGTCATAGCCGACGTATTGGGAAAAGTATACGGCGTGGTTGCAAAACGCCGTGGACGAATCGTGGCCGAGGAGATGAAGGAAAGCACTTCATTTTTTACAGTCTCTGCTCTGCTACCAGTAGTAGAAAGCTTTGGGTTCGCTGATGGTAAGTGTACGCAGTAACGCCCACAAGGTCGACCGCTGACATGACTCAAGACATACGGAAACGCACGTCCGGTGCGGCCAGCCCGCAGTTGATCTTTAGTGGGTGAGACACGACTGTCCGCTACAATGGGTTTTGATGAACTGACTGCTCCGCGTAGATACGAGATGCTTGACCAGGATCCATTCTGGGTGCCAACGACGGAAGAAGAATTGGAAGATCTGGGAGAGAAGGCGGATCGGTCCAACATTGCGAAAGGATATATGGATACTGTGCGAGATAGAAAGGGTCTATTTGTCGACCGCAAGATCGTCGAGTTTGCTGAAAAGCAGAGAACATTGAAGCGGTAGATATATTGTAGTAGTCAAAAATATTTTAGGGGGCGAGACCGCTTATGTAAGCATTCCTCCTTAACTTGATACCTCTCTCCGTGCGTCAGATGGCCGCGGTGGCCACATACGTTACGGCCAATGCCTTCCGCGACGCCCACATGAATATCCCAGACATTTCCGACTCCTCACTTGACCAGTCCCAGTCCGATTCTTCCCTTGACCCCGACCTCTCTGACGACTCCTTCCCTTCCTTGTTCTGTCGCGCTCTCTATGACTACGAAGCCCAAGATGCTTCAGCCCTCTCTTTTCGCAGGGGAGACATCATCGAAATCCTCACTCAGCAGCCCTCTGGATGGTGGGATGGTTTGCTAGGCGACGAGCGTGGTTGGTTCCCGTCCAACTATGTTACCATCATCTCGGACGAAGAAGCAGAAATAGCTCTCAATGGCTCAGATTTTTCCAATGCGGAGAGCTATAACGCTGGGGTTGGTGGTGTCTCCGGTCAGCCTCGCAATTCCATAGTCGACATGTCCCATGCGATGTTGCGAGGGGGTCAGGCGGAGAACGAGGATTGGTTACAGTCAGAATTGGTTGAGGATCCCCGGTTGGGGCTCAACGAGCTCGCGCAGTCGGCTTTTCAGGCTCAGCCCTCCAGTGCTAGTGATTTTTGGATGCCTCAAGTCGCTCCGAACGGTCAGGTGTGTCACCCTAGGCTTTTGCAGCGGTTGAGGAGCTGACATCTCCTCTTCAGATATACTATGTCAACACCAAAACTGGCCAGCAATCTCGCGATCTGCCCCAAGAAACCGAAGAGGATACTTCAGACAGCGATTTGGCTGGCCTCACATCGCAGTCTAGTTCACGTTCTGGAACGAGTGCAGGACTAGGTTTCACCAGCGGAAATGGGGAAGATGGCACACGCAGTAGACTTGCGGCTGGTTTTGGTGTTCAGCGTCGGACTGGTACTCCTGAGCCCTGGGTCAAGAAGTTGGCGGACGACGGCATGTCATACTACTATTATAACCAGATGGACGGTCAAGTCCAATGGACTCGACCAGAAATCTCTCAGCAAAACGCCCAATCCAGTTCGGCGACACCGTCGAGATATCCCATTCTACCTTCATCAATTTCCATACCATCGCGGACGAACGGACTGTATCGCTCGAGTGTGTATTCAGACACCTCAGACGTACATCCTCATGACGTGGACCCTCCCGTGCCTCTATCCAATGGTCGATCCAATGCAAGACCAGGCGAAGGAGTCTCTACAGAGCTCACATCAGCGGAACGAATAGCTCAATTGCTGCAACAGGAACTCGCACCTCCACCCCCAGAGTCGCCCACGGATTTGTCCCTAATAGCCAAAGAGGCGATTGGTGCTGTTATTGAGAGCATTCAAGGACATGGAAATGCGCGGCAACTGGAGGACGATAGGCGAATGGACGAACTGATTCACAACGTAGTCCTAGCAGTACGAAACCTTCTCTATATCTCTGCAGTTCCGACGGGACAAATACCGACCAACGTACTGCCAAAGGAAGTCCGTGATCATCGTCGGTTACCTTCATCGTCATCTCCTCTTAAACCCGCTCAGCGGAAGGTTACGGCTACGCTATCCAGGCTGGTGTTATCAGCTAGGGCTATCCAGTACGACTCTGGTTCTTCTGTGTCCGACACACTTAGCCGGATTGAGGTGGATGCCGAGGAATTGGAGCGAGCTGTGGATGCATTCGTCTCAGAGGTTCAACGAACACAACCCCAGAAAGCTCCTTCGAAGCGAATAAAGGCCGTGTTTGACACCGTCAACATCGGACTGGGATTACCAGGTGCAGGCGCTGCTGGCTTATGGAAAGGATTCGGCTGGCTTTCCTTAGCTGATGCAAACCAGGCACCACAGAAGGTGCTGAGTACAGACGTGATAAACGAAGTAGGAATGTCAATAACAAGGGTAGACAATAGTCTCACCCCGCTATCGCTAGCTCTAAAGTCTTCAGGCGATGACTCCGGTGAGTAACCGTTTTGCTGTTCTGTGAATCCTGCTCACTCTCCCGTCTCAGTGGATCAGGTTCATTCGCTGATCGCTGAAGTTGTTTCTGAGATAACTTCATTTGTCACCTTTGTCTCGGACATTCATATTGCTCGTCATGTCGACATTGATGGCCTGGCACCCGATTCAGAGCCATCATTGAACGAACTCTATGCTCGCACTGTGGATCAAGCCAGACTGTTAGTCCGTACGGTGGAAGCTGCTGTTCAAGCGGTCTACGATGACTGTATGCGTCTGTTCATCCAAGCACAGTCGTTGCGAAAAGGAGAGAACGGCCAAACCAGTCTAGAACAGAGTACTTCCCCCGATGTGCTCAAATTGACCATCACACATCTCAAAAGCAACTTATCTTTAGTGCAACGGACTTTAGAAGGTCTGCTCTCCGTTGGGCATGAGCAGGCGGATATGTCGAATGGGGACTACTTTGGTTCTATTGAGCGTAGGATGTCGAGGCAGAGTCTAATTGGCGTGCAGTTCGGTGGCGCTCTGAGACCTTTGTCGATACTGCCAGGGGCGCTGAATGAAGAGGACATAGTGGGCATGGAGGATGCTTTCAGTCGTCCCGCGCCCAAGCTACAAAACAAGCAGTCTTCGGGTGGTTTACCATTTGAATCACAGTCCTCCTTCGAGCAGTTCAGATCAGATGGAGAGCCCAGTCGCTCACATGCTCCTTCGACTTCCATTGACGGGACTCTTGGCGGAACAGAGACTACCTTAACTGCCCCTGAATCAGACGATGAACCTTGGGAAGATCCAATAGACACTCGTAGGTTTTATCCTTATATTTTCCACATTCATGCTTACTGATAGATGTTCAGCTGCACCAAAACCTTCGAAATCCAACAAGTGGAAAAAGATCCTTGGTCATGAGGCTCCTGATGAGCAACCCTGGTTCCTGCGTTCGACTCTTACATCGGCTGAACTTTTGATTGATACTGATGACAAGAGTGTGAAGGGAGGGACAGTAGCAGCCCTAGTCGAACGCTTGACAGCACATGATATCACAGGTCAGTTCTGAGTAATTCTGGTATTCTATGCGTGTCTGACAGTGGAAATGTAGATCCCAATTTCTCGAAATCTTTCCTCATGACGTTCAAATCATTCACTACTCTTGACGAACTATTTGACCTTCTGGTGACGCGGTTTCGGATACAGCCTCCATCCAAATTGACCGCCGAAGAGCTGGAGGAATGGATGAAAAAGAAGAAGTATATTGTGCAATTCCGGTATGTTACACCGTCTTCATGATGTCAAAAGCTGAAGTCTTTGCCAGGGTAATAAATACTCTGAAGTCCATGATTACAGATGATGATGTCCTGGAGAAAGAAGACCTACATATCCTTTCACGTATGAAGGAATTTGTCCAGTCAGAAGATGCTCAACAGGTTGGCGCTTCCAAGTCTTTACTTGTCCTCATAGAGCGAGCTGTAAGTGTTATTATCTGCTGCTGACCCCGAGTCTGCTCACAGTGAGGAATTAGTTACAAAGCGGCGAACCCAAGAAGCTTATAATAGTCAACACCGCTCAAGTACCTGCTCCAATTGTTCCGAGGACAAACAAGAAGCTCAAGCTACTCGACATCGAGCCATTAGAGCTGGCACGTCAACTCACACTCATAGAGAGTGCTCTGTACCAGAAGATCAGGCCAATGGAATGTCTACAGCGAGTCAGGGAGCAAAGGTCGGACAATATAGATAACATTGCCCTTGTCATTCAGACCAGTAATAGGGTAAGGAGATTTGTGATGAAGTTGTCTCTCGTTACGCTTACAATTTATATGCAGATTGCGGACTGGGTTGCAGAATCTATCCTGAGTAAGGAAGACTCGCGGAGACGTGCAGCTTCGGTGAAGCATTTGATCCAAGTTGCTGATGTATGTCTTTTCATCCAAGATCATCCCTTTACTCGTTCTCACTCAATGTCTTAGCGTTGTCGGACATTGAATAATTTCTCCACTATGATTGCGATAATATCTGGCTTGAACACACCTCCCATACGTCGGCTCAAGAGAACATGGGAGCAAGTCGGCCAGAGACATATGGCTCAGTTTGGCGCTTGTGAAGTGACTCTGGACAGTGATAGGAATTTCAAGAAATACCGTTCCATGTTGGCTGCAGTGATCCCTCCTTGTGTACCCTTCATCGGTGAGTATCTTTCTGCAACATTCCTTCCGCTGCAATAGTTTTCTAAATACATATATCAATCAGGTGTTTTCCTATCAACACTGCAGTTCAACGAGGATGGAAACAAAGACAATCTCCCTGGCAATCTGATTAACTTCAAGAAGCGTCAAAAAGCCTCTGAAGTCATCAGCGACATCAAGAGATGGCAGGCACACTCGTACAATTTCCAAACGGTGCCCATCATTCGTGACTATATTGAGGAATCGCTGAGTGCTTTCACGGACACGAAACAGTCGAGTGAACGATTCTGGGCGATGAGTTTGGAACGGGAACCTCGAGAACGTGAAGACGAAAAGATGGCACGATTGCTTCAGGAAAGTGGATTCCTATGATCATTCTGCCTGGGCCAAATTTCTTCTGTCGGGACGGTACTATGTATCTCATTCATCTGTATTATTCTTAAAGTACCGGTACTATTCCACTGCTCTGTGTACATTAGGGGATTTGCTTTCAGTAGCTCTTGTATTCTATGGATTTAACTGGAATACTAGATGGAAAAAGAGCAAGGTACCAGGGTGAGAGATTACTAGACAAGAAATAGACACATTAAATTTCGAGAGCACGCAACAAGAACGATATTACAGCACGGATACATAATTCAAAGATCAGCTACAAGACGTCCTGCCCAACACCCCTAAAAACAGGTCTCCAAGCGTCATTTGGATGTTGTCCTGCTCCAGCTCCAAAGAATGTCTTATTGACGATCTCAGAGTTTCGGGTAAAGCCTCAGGTGGGTATGAAGGCGGAAGAAGGAGCCATGGCCGAGTGGTGCTGCTGTCTGCTGAGCTGCCAGTTCGGGCAGAAGACGAATATAGAGAACTCGGGGAGGCGAAGAAATCTAAAGACATGGCTTCCTTTGCAGGTACCCTTCTCTCGGGAGGGTAAACGAGAAGCCGAGAGAGGAAGTCGAGGATGTGGTTCTCAGCCGCACGTTCCTCCGTCTCCCAGACAGTCATATCAATATCCTGTGCGTCATGGCCAAAATTCAGGTTCAGCCTTCCTTTCAGCCCGCATCCTTCTACTTCTCTCCAAACTACCCTTCCAGCATCTGGTAACTGGGAGAACCCAGGCCAGATGTCATCATTAGGTGTTCCAAAGACTTTGAAGATGTTGAAGGCGAGTTGGATCTCTCCCATACTTCCTTCGGCATGAGGTTGGGGAGATGAGAAGAGGGCGAGACGGGTTGGAGGTTCTTGGGAGGGATCAGGGTCATTATGGGAGAAGAAGGGCGGTAGGAAGGATGAAGAGGGTTCGGAATGGTGTTGAGCTCGGGACCATGGAGAGCTCACAGCCGTAGCTGAGTTTGAGGATGATGAGGAGTAAGGATCGGTAGGAGGCGTGTAAAATGGCATAAAAAAATTCCGCAAACACGCATCCTAGAGACCAGAGGTCGACTGCGAAGGCGTCGTAGTCTTTTACTCCGAAAAGGAGTTCTGGGGAACGGTATGGGCCTGTAGATACCTGAAAGTACATTTTGCCTCGTTCCTCTGGCCACAGGTCACTTGGCCATTTTTGTGTCCCATCCTTTCCGTCTTCTTCAAGTTTCTTTCCTCTTTCTACGTTCAGTTCCTTAATACCATCCCAGACAATCCCAAAATCGACCAACTGCACTTGACCCTCGTTCGTTAGCAGTATGTTGGTTGGCTTTATATCCCTATGCGCAATTCCCCAAGAATGCAGGAACGATAGGGCAGAAAGAAGCTGGATAAAAATGGAACGAGTGAGCAGGTAGAATCGAGCTGAGCCGAGCTCTGGCACGAATGCAGTCGTATCAAGGAGCTGATCAAGGGAGTATGGGATAAGAGGCATCCATATATTCATCGTTCTTCGATTGAGATCTGGTGTTGTTTCTATGATAGGAATGATATTGACATGTCCACCAAGCTCTGTGAGCTCAGTAAGAATCCTAGCTTCCTTCACGATATCATGGGGCTCCTTGGAAAACTTTTTGACAGTGGTAGCAGACTTGACGACAATCCATTGTGGTTCGGTTCCATCGACAGAAGCGAGTGTTTTTGAGATTGTAGAAGCGATTCCCTCGAAGAGCAGTTGATAACCGTTCTCTTCGGGTTCTGAACCGACCACCCAAGGAATTCCGTCGTCGGAATCAGAGTCTGAAAGAGAGGACAACATACGTATACGCGACGTGATTCATGAAATTTACGTCAGGTGCATGCACCTGCCATATGCCTACTCACTGAACAGGCCGTTCTAGCGTCTAGATCTTCTACCATCATCACCTTCATTGGACCGCTCCCAGTACTTGGAAACGACTAGCGTGCTATCTGTATAACATATTGCTGCAAGTATACCAAGTCGGTCTCTCGATATCAATCACCGCACGGTCGTCTAACGCGTCGAAACAGGTCCTTTTGTATCTCAGTCAAGCCTGCTTTCTTTCTGCGTGCAATCGAGTGTTAAATTGGAGAGATTGCTTCTCGTACGTCTGCCTGCAGTTCTAGATGTGACAGCATTCGTTTGACGAAAATTAGACCCAAGATTTAAGCTAAACATCACGATGAACCCCTCAATATCCTCATTTTCGCTTCTTCAAACGTCTTCTCAATCCGAAGAGGAGAGAAGGCGAAAGGAAGAAGAGGCCATGATGGACAAATTCGCTATTTTATTCTCCCCACCTACACCTCGAGCATCTCCCGTTCCTGGAGCATCTTCGGACGACATCTGGAAACCTTCTGGCCGTCCTAGCGAAGTCCAAGAAAACCCCATGTCTCCGGATTCCGAATTCGGCTCTTTCGTGTCCGTACCTGCATCCGAAGATCCCTTGACATCATTCCCAAGCTTTGGTGACATTCCATCGACAACCTTCAATCCTCCAGCGACCAGACCGAGACACGCTCAGAACTCCAGTCTTGACTTTTTCGACAAGTTTAGTCAGGAAGCCAAGGAACGAAATCAGCGTGGATTACTTGACGAGTTGTTACTTCACGAGGACGATCCACTTTACTGGCTGAAAGATACAACGAATAGTCAGAGGAATGGGAATGGGAAATCACATACCATACACCAACCAAAGGCGCAGAATGCTGAACCTTCACCGTTCCTGATAGATTTGGACTTTGACTCTCCTTCTCAACACTCCAAAGTCGAATCAGAGCCTTCAAAACCAACACATCCCACACGACAATCTAGCCTCTCTTCACCTTCTCATTCACCGACGAGATCCTCTACTTTGAAGCTACCACATACATTAGCACCTCCAGTAACCTCACCTACATTATCTGCACCAGCCACTCCAGAGACGGAAATACATCCATCTATGGGCGCTCGATCATCCTCATATCAGACGTTGACAAATATATCCTCTCGCTGGATGTCATCGCTTATTGCCCCTAAATATCCAAACGCCAACTCCTCGTCGTCTTCTCACCCTTCCGGGCTCGAAACTCTTTTCAACGCACCCATAGCTTCTCACACACGCTCATCAACGGTGCCTACACATACAACTCACGCGACGCCCTTTAGTGGCTCAATACAACAACATAGCTCTCCTTTTGCTCCTCATATCTTTGTTCCTGCGAGCGGAGCACCAGGCTTTACAGGGGATTCGTACGACTGGGATAAGGGGTTCTCACAGGAATTGGACAGGGAATTGACAGAAAGCGGGCTGTTGGAAGCTGCTCAACAGTCGAACGAGACAAACCAGTCAACTTCGAGTAGTAGCGTGGCTTCATCGGTAGTTTCTGGATTAACGAGACCAGCTACCCCTAGCCAGTCTCAGGGAACAAGGATAGGGACGTTTATCGAGAAGAGGACGGGGAGCATTGAACTTCGAGGACGTAGAGAGGCGACTGTTGGTGTCCTGAGTTCCACGCTGGCTGATGAGGTGTGCTAATATCTCCTTCACCTAACTTACGCTTATGTTTTCTGCTAGCTTCGCTCCCATCTACCTGCACTTTCGCGTTTACCAAAGACGTGGACACTCCTTTATTCACTCGATCAGCACGGTATCTCTCTCAACACCTTGTACACAAAATGTGAAGCACAACCTCAACTAAAATCCGGGTCGAATATTATCACCAAAGTCGGTGCCTTTGTGGTGATGAAGGATTCAAACGACATGATATTCGGTGTCTATGTTGGTGATGGAGTCCATAAAGGCCGGGGATACTACGGTAGTGGAGAATCGTCAGTTTTACATCTACTCTGTCTCAGAGCAGTGTGCAGTTTTCTCATACTTTTGTACATAGGTTCCTCTGGAAATATGATCACGGTAAACTTACAGTCTTCAAGTGGACGGGGAAGAACGAGTACGTCGCACTCTGCGAGCCTGATTATATCTCATTTGGTGGAGGGTGTGTCTATATTTGGTCTTCATTTCTTTGCGACAAACTCTGATTATCACACTTTCTGTCGCCTTGTCTATTCCCCTCAGTGATGGAGCTTATGGTCTATATCTCGACGACTCCCTCTTTGATGGGTCTTCGGCACGGTGTCCGACTTTTGAAAACGAACCTCTCTGCTCTCCTGGTCCTAAAAAGGGCAGGTCTGTGACGTTTGAATGCGTTGGATTGGAGGTGTGGGGAGTTGGACCTTGATGCGTTTGGGACGCGTAGTGTATGTATGTTACTGTATCTCCTGGTCCTAAAATTGAGGGCAGATCTGTAATGTTTGAATGCGTTGGATTGGAGGTGTGGGAAGTTGGACCTTGATGAGTTTGGGACGTGTAGTGTGCAGCGGTTATACTGCACCCAGCATGGATGGATATCCTAGTTTATTGTACTTATACCTAGTCGAGTTTTGGGCGCGTATTCACAAACTAGCACAGCCAAATGGCACAATTATCCCATATGTGAAGAGCTTTCAAGGCAAGCCTGTATGGTAATTGGTACGGTACATTGTAAAGATCCCCGCAAACAGTATCAGTCAAAGATATTTATGTCCCTGTTATTCGGGCCACTATGCTCAGCCACGACAGACGTCCAGGGAGGTGAAGGGTTATCAGTCGTGTAAAGACGTACATTCACAACTTCAGCTTCTTCCAATCGTAGATTCTCCGGACTAAATTTTGATGCAAATCCAGTTCTGCGCGTGTAAACAGCCAGGCGCTCCAGAGGCTTTACAAACTCTCCGTCCTCGTCATTCCGCCTAACACGGGCGGAAATGAATTCCAACAGCACCTGCTCGGACAGCACCAGCTCCTCGTCACTGTTAAAGGTCATATGGGTCAATCCAGGACACAGAACGCTCTCCTTCGGCGAAGTTACGATAAACGCCCGAAGGAGATCATCATCCATAAAATATGATATCGATTGTTCGGCCGATCGGCTCTCAATCGTCAAGTAGCGTAAAGAGTCTCCAATGTGGTGGAAGAATTCCACCATCTCGGGGGAAGTCAAGTCGGGCGTCTCCGCAGTGATGAACTCGAGCTGGATCAGAGAGCATGAGGATCTGTCGAGGAAATCCGTTACGACTCTGAGAGTTTGTTGGTTCAAGAGTCGGATAGTAGGTTCTGGCGCAAAGTGGAAGAGAGGTGTTCCAGAGCTGGCGAGGAAAGATGGCCGAGCACACTGGAGAGGACGTCATTCTCCTGGAAATCCGTCAGGTGGAGCGTTTTGAGATGCTGCAGAACAAAGATTTCGGAAGTGGTTATGAAGGGGAAACAAACAAGTTTGCGAGGTCGACCGTGCATTGCTCCAGATTTTGACAGTTAGAGAAGAAGAAGAATAATTCTTCGGCGGTCACTACGCTAGGCACTCGTAGTTTCAGGACCCTTAAATGGTTCCACATTTCCGAGCTGCGCAAGTCCTGGATCTCGACAGTGGCAGCTTGGTTATCATATCTCAGAGATAACTGACGAAGCCGGGCACGCGCTTGGCACGCGCTGTAGTATTTAGAGAGCCACTGCGCTGCCAGCTGTCTGGAGAAGTACGAGTATATATACACCGAGTTATAAGTAAATCACCAGTGCTGCAGCTAGTAATAGTCCGAAGTATCTATAGTGATTTCTCTAGACTTCGGAATGTAATGCCCTAGTACTAGTGCATTATAATAGGAGTCCTTGATGACTCGAACTTCTTCCAGTGGCAAGTTTTCCGGACTGAATCTCGACGCAAATTCAGATCTGCTTGTGTTAACAATTACTCTCTCAAGAGGTTTGGCAAACGTTCTCCGGCTGGTAACACGGGCAACAATAAAATCGGAAAACACCTGATCTGACAAGGCGCCGCGATCATTGAAGACTAGCTCCTGGAGTTGAGGACACAACATGCCGTGCTCTGGAGGAGGAGTCGTGAACGCCTGTAATAAATCGTCATCCATGAAATAACTATCTTCATCATAACCCTCGTGAATGAGGTTCAGATTTTGTAATGAACCACAATGCTGAGCAAGAAGGTCCACGATCTGGGCGGTAACACCAAAATCAGGCGTTAGAGACACGTTAATATTGAGTTTGACTAAAGAGCATGACGACCTGGCGAGGAAGGCCGTCAGAGCTCTTAGAGTTTCCCGATCCAGGCGGCTTGAATGCGAATCGGGGGGGAGAGGAGGAAGTGCTCGAGAGCTGGCAAGGAAAGACGGTCAAGAATGAGATTACTATTGGCTGTAGCGACATGGAGTGCTTCGACATGCGGGAGAATGCAAATTTGTGGTGTGACCGGCATCATAAACCGATGCTCGTCGTAGAGCTCATTGATGTCAAGCATGCACTGCTCAAGATTCGGGCAGCTACCCAAGACAGAGAGGATATCAGCGGTGTAGAAGCTACTAGATGCTCGTAGTTTTAAAACCTTTAGCTGCACCCATGTATCTGAGCTAGGTCCCCAGCGAGAAGTCGGACCTGTCAGCGATTGATCATCATCAAAGAGCAGAGACAACTGGCGTAGCTGAGGGGCACCGGATAAGGCACCGAGACTTTGAGATGTGCATATGATTGCCCTCTCCAAACATGGTAAATCCTCGCTCGTCATAAGTGATGTCGCCTGAACAAAATACGAAGAGGGGACGAGGATTTTGACATATTTCCAGCGTCTCGAGTGGTTGACAATGTAGCGAAAGACGTCAAGAATGACGTGGAAAGCTCTCTGGTCCTGTGTGCCTTCTGGAATGACATCCCAAGATCTGATATGCCTGAAGTATACCGAAATATCCAACGGCAGGTCTCGAGAGCGCTCTAGAAACGCTCTCAAAACGTTTAGAACCATGGTGGCCTTTTTAGCGACAGCAAAGGTACCGGGGTTTGGGACTACTACATGCATGGAAGACCACAGCCCCGGAGTATCCAGACATATGTATTGCCATCGACGGCAAACATGAGTCAGGACAAGAGGCGCCGCCATCCCTTCAGACCCAGATATGACCGGAAACTCTTCAATGCAGTACATGAAGATCTTCTGCAGTGTTTCCGTAGGAATTGGAGATGTGATGCTTCGGCGAAGAGAAGAGACATGCTGCAAATGGTTGTCTCTCTTCTGAACAATAAAATCCAAAGCGGACCAAAGGCGACTGATCTGCGCGTTCATTCGCTGGATATCTCGAGTTCCATCAGCGATTGAGCGCAGTATTTCTTCATGAGTAAGCCCTACTCATGCAAGTTATGACCTGAAAGAGGTAGATTGAAGAAAGGACTCACCTGAGGGTGCGGTACTAGAATCCATACTTGACCGTGGTGGTACGAGCTTGAGCTGGAATGAGCTATGTAATCAATGACGGCGATAAGAACGTTGTGGGCGACTGGTAAACGCTAATGATCATGACTAGCGCTAATTTCTTGAATGCACTACGTGTACAAAGTGAGTATATATTTCACTTGTGTCTCGTCATGCCTGTTAGCTCGTCTCAACTCTAACCCTACCCATCCTTTGTCTTTGCCTATCCTTCTTAGCCAATTTGTCCCAACCCCATCCCATCAACATCACCAGTACCGCGGCAGCAAAACATGACCCCACGTAGAGAATCAGATTCTGGAAGCGGTGGTCTGAAACCGAGAAACCGGTGCTGGCGTGTGGAAGGCTTTGGGTGACCGAACCAACGTTTGCCAATCTGACGCCCGGTCCCTTTTTCTGAGAAGCAAGGGTACTGGCGTTGTTGATGGCAACCCGAGCAAGAGAAGCGGATGTTGACCCAGATGAAGAGGGTTGAAGAACAGAAGAGATTGGTGTGGAAAAGATATTCCCAATCCCACGAGACAGCATTAGATATCCAAAGAGAGTAGAGGCGAGCTGAGGATCATCCGGTCCAACATCTACCATGATACATAAAACAGCAATCCAATCAGCTTGAAGGAACGAGAACAAGCTGTTCAAGTACTCACGCCGTTCATTAGTCTCGTTTTGATCTCTTACGTTTCCACGTATGAACCCTGTCCATAAAGTACCCCACCCACCAGCAAAGAGGCCGTAAGCCAAACCGAACGATAATAGACCGGCCAGATTGAAGGAACAGATACCTGTATGATAAAACGTAAGCAAGTCAGCATTTCAAGAAGGCCGACAGGTACCCCAAGACAGGAACACTGACCCCACAAGATGAAGACCGACAATGTAGTGGAAACAAGTACAACCACCGCCAAGACCCAGGGATCAAGTTTATCAGACAAGAATCCTAAACCCAAACGCCCTACGACGGATCCTGCGTTCAACAGAGAAAGAACCAGTGAAGACTGGGTCTTGTTCAGATTGAGAGAGGAAGCATAAGCTGTCAAGGTAGTTGGAACATATCTTATGCGGCAAAACACGTCAACAGCTCACTAGGTAGCCAAATGAGTGGCATAAAATAACCAAAGGCTTGTGCAGTATTTGCCAGCAGAAGGATGGCAAAGGCACGATGCGAAAGCCACCATGACAACTTCTTCTTGATGCTTCCCTTGACTCTGTCCAGGTAATTCCCAGATGAACCACGCAACCTCTCTGGGGTAGCTCGAGACCGAGGACGAGGCCCAGCTCTGTCGGGAACTCGGGTTTGATCCAAATCATGCTTGGAATCAGTCCTACACCCACAGCTACTCCGATGTACCGCAATGTTACTCTCGATCCGTACTTTTGCAACAATGAGGGCAAAATGAGTGGCATTACGACCCCACCAAATGAGGTACCCGCGAATACGACCCCATTCGCAAGTCCACGACGGGCGAAAAACCAGGCTGGTAGGTAGGACAGGGTTGGATGGTAGAGAAGACCACCACCAACGGCATACGCGAAACCTTGCAGCGCAAGGAGTTGAGGGATCTGGTAATAATGAGCGGACTCCTGATTCTGTAGAGACACTAGTGCGTACGGTCTTGGCCCAACTTGCACCGAATAACGACCCAGCGCATATCACAGCGCCGAGACGCATAGCAAATGGCCGGTAATGCGGATAGCGTATCACCAGCAAAGGATTGAGAATGGGGCCTATTGCATAGTCAGAACGACCAATGTATAGTCGTCTCAGAAGGATGACTGACTGGAACAATACATTATCCCCATAGCTATCGGACCAATTAGAGGTAAGAGGAATTGTGCGTTTGGCTGAGAAGCGTATTCTGGGTCATTGAGATATTCTGCATTGTAACGATTTTGCGAATCAGAGATGAGCCAATTTTTGGAAGATAAAAAATTGCTATGCCTTCCAGGAAAACACCAAATGTCGCCGGGAAGCCCCAAACAATAGTCTCGACGAGGAAAGCGGCTGTGAGCTGTTTGGATGATATGAATTAGATACAAATCGAAGCTGAGGCACAGGAAAAACGTACATAAGACCAAGCACCAAATCCTTTATCCATTGGAGGTAGGGAAGATTCGTTCAATCGCGGAATGTTAGAGTCTCCGTCATCGATGCCACTTTGAGTAGAGTGACCTCCTAGTCTGTTTTGATCTGAAATGTACTCCTCGGCCACGGATCCATTGGTACTCGGAAGCGCAGTCGCACGACCCGCAACATCAGACACGTCAGAAAGGTCGTCCGAGGATGAAAGATAGACCGTAGAAGCAGACTGTGGAAGGGGAATGCGGGTAGCCAGCTCAAAGACGTCTGGAGAAGACATGCTGCAAATGACTGTACAGATAGAACCGAGTCGAGTCATATGCCGCTTCTTCATGAATAATGACCCAAATGGTTCGGTAACATGTGCAAATATAGGACATGCCGTAGGCCAGTGGCTAGTACTGGATACCAAGTATAGAAAACATGACACGAAGTGAACCAAAGAAGTTAGCCTATAAATGGCTGGCAAACTCCAGTATTAAATTTTATCCAAGTCACACAGAAGTACCCTATGTCTATAAAAACGGCTTCTGAGTTTGTGCTGAAGCAGGGGAAGAAGAACATACCACTATGTTACTGCAAGGACGGGTGGTCCCAGCATCCGCGTCATGATGTCTCCTCTGTCCTTCAGGAACCTAGATCTTCCTCGATGCGTCTTCCTTATTATCAAGAAGTTGCTTTTCTTCAGGTGATGGTGCGAAAAAGGCTGCTTTCTGTTTCGCAGTCCATCGGCGTATCTGAAGAAGTCTTGTGAGGTTACAAGCTAGAGACCTTCAGCTGAAAACATACGGGTGAAAATACGTGTTCCTGATCCCCAAAATCATACAAGAAAACGGCATAGATACCAACGGCTGGAGGATGGTCAGGAATCACTGGCAGCGAGCGGCAAGTAAACGAACCAGGTATTGACCACTGGATGGCTAGTCTTGACAGAGTGTAAACCCAGGGAGGCCTGAAATCCTTTGGAGTTTCATCTTCTGGGAATCTGCGAGAACTACTGACAGAGAAAGAACGAGACAGTGGTGGTGGTGGTCGTAGAGCAAGTCGAGCGATGCTACATGACCGCATTGAAGAAAAATTGCTTCACATGACATTCTCCCCTGAGCCAGCTGTTCCCAAGCCGTTCTCCTCTTCTTCTACTCCAGCTTGCGTCAGACATGGCATGTCCGATGACCTCCCCTCTATATAAACCCAGTCATTATCTGATCTCTTCGAACGTTCTAATCCTACGTCTCTGCAGTCCACTACGATCATGAACGACGACTCCGGCTCAGCAATCCCCAACACCTTCAGTCCTCCTTACAACTTGTTCTCGGTCACAGATCGTCCTCGGGAACCTCTAAGTTCGACTAACGAACTGGACACCCTTTTACTGCCTCATCATTCTGTGGCAGTCGCGAAAGAATTGACGTCGGTCGCCCGCGCCCTCGTTAGTCCTCGAGGAAAGGGAATCTACGCGACAGATGAGTCGCCCGATGTCATTGAAGGCATGCTTTCTGCGGCGTCGTTGAATGGTCAAGAAAACCTGAACGAAGAAGAGAAGAAAGACAGACGTAGGAAGTGGAGAGAAGCTGCATACGGAGCATTGACAAATGGTCAGTGTTCTTGTCGTTCTTCAAAACTACGCCCTAATCTTTGAAAATAGACCACATCTCAGGTGTCATTCTATACCCAGAAACTTTGCTCGACTTCAAGTTGGGTGAAACTTTGACCAAAAAAGGCATCATCTTGGGTGTCCGTGCTCACGGCGAACTTGCTCCCTTTCCCGCCTCCCCATTTGAATTCATCGTCCAAGGCTTGGATGATTTGCTTCCCAAACTCCAAGCTGCCCGTGCTGCTGGGGCCCGTTTCTCCAAATGGAGAGCTCCCATTGCTTGCACCTCCGAGGCACTAGGACTCCCTTCTACGGTGTCTCTTGAGGTCCAGGCAGAGACATTGGCCGTCTTCGCTTCGATCAGTCAACAAGCTGGACTAGTGCCAATAGTTGAACCCGATGTCGAATTTTCTGCCGATGCAGATTTGTACCGGAGTGTAGAAGTGCATCAAAAGGCTATCCGAATGATCTATACTCGCTGTTTGGAACATGGTGTGCTACTAGAAGGTGAGCATCATCGATATATCGGCCTTATCACGACGTTCATTTTCTTGCGGATAGCCTCACTTATCAAACCATCATTCCCCCAGCCTGGACTGAAACACCCTTCCCGTAAAACCATCACATCCGAGGAAATTGCTTTAGCGACAGCTTCAGTCATTGCTAATTCTGTTCCCGCTTCCGTCCCTGGTGTCGTTTTCTTATCTGGTACGAAGCCTATCGTCTCTTGGAGGCATCATTGTCTCATTACTGTCGTTTGTAGGTGGTCTGGAACCCTCAGTTGCTATGAAGTATCTGTCGGGTGTAAACGCTCTCGTAAACAAGGCAGGACCGTCCTCGCCTTTTTCTCGTCTACCGCCATTGTCATTTTCTTACGGTCGAGCTTTGCAAGGCGAAGCAATGAAACACTGGGTACGAGGGGATACCCAAGCCATGAAAAATGCCTTTGACAACGCTACGAAAGGATGCTCTGATGCTGCGAAAGGCGAATACTAGTTGCATATGAATTCTATTCTCAATGTACAATATCCCACAAGCCTATATGTCTCTGTACAGTATCATGTATCAACTGCAATACACTTCCTTCGCTGTTGAAAGCTCGAATGCGTTTTTTATTTTATGATTCATGGGGAAAGTCGCTCTATTTTCCAGCTATCCGGTGAAGAATCGCTGCGTAGATATCGCACGCGATCATGCAAGCGAGAAGGCCTGCCACTCCAAAACTCTACCTCGCTAGAACTCTGTCAGCGCAATGATGAGCGAGAGAAACATTCTAGAATGCTCACTTCGGTACGATCCTCCAACCTCCCCAAAAATCAGGAGTAGGTGGATTATCTCCAAATTTTTCTTCTACCTCTTTGAGACGCGTAGCGAGGTCATTCTCTCCTATGACCGTACTCTGCTTACTCGCCCAAGCACCAAGCTGGCTTCCTACAGGACGACTCTTGAAGTACTCCTTGCTCTCTTCCTGGCTAACTTTCTCCACCTTTCCCACTACTCTCACCGAGCGATGTATCTCCCTCCAATAAAACACCAAAGCAGCATTCGGATTCTCTAATAATTCCTTGGACTTTCGAGATGTATAGTTGGTGTAGAATATAAACCCGCGGGAATCGAGGTGCTTGAAGAGGACGATACGGACAGAAGGGATACCAGAGGGAGTAGCGGTCGATAACGACATGGCTTCGGGTTCCTGTACTTGGCCATCGTCAACAGCTTCTTTGAACCAGAGATGAAATTGGTCTAGAGGAGATGGAAGGACTGTGCCAGGCGAAAGGATGTTGGAAGTCTCATATTGACGATGGGATAGTACTTTGATTTCATCTGGCGTGGGTTCTGAGATTACTTTGTCCATCGAGAAGAGAGAACGTCTAGCAAAGAGTGCGGATGAGCGAAGGCGAGTAAGCGATAATCGGGAAAGCATGTTTCCACGTGACAGAGTTGGGTTGACCATTTTCAATTTGAGGAGGACGCGACTATTTCTTCAACTTTCTTGACTGTTTTCAAACGAAGACTCCTCTGGTTGTCTGTTTCACGTCTGGTCCTGTCTGGTCTCGATTCTGTGAGCTACAGTTACTACAAATTTTTCCGCAAGAACGTTTAAACGCACCGGATCAAGCTCACCGTCCTGGGCCTCTCAGGGCCTCAGGCCTCAGGCTGCCCAGTGCCGACTTGGATTCTCTTGGATTTCTGACGATAAGAAAATCATCGGTCCGCCACTCCAAGCGAATACTACTAGTGCCGTCCCTGCGAGCTCCCACAATTTGCAAAACGATAAGTGCGACATATTATGTCAATGTTCCTGATTCCCGACTCCCGATTCCTGACAGTGTCCGAGTTTCCGAGTCTGCCCATCCCTTCTGAGCTGTACATGTCGTCTTCCTTTCAAAGAAGTCTCAGGAATATATTCAGGTTTTAATCTCAAGGATACCAAGTTTTCGAGCGATTATGTACCTGTACGTCCGCTTTTTAAATTTGGACAGACTGCTGCGCACTGGCTGAGAAATCTCTCGTAAGAGTCGTAAATCCTGAATTTCAAGACAGCTAGGAATGCCGCCATCATTGAGATCAGAAGGGATCCTGGCCCTGGGCAGCTTTGCTACTAGTTAGCTCTTCCCGCCTCTTCCCGCGAGACCCTACGAGACCCTGATCTTATCGTGGACGAGGCCAGGATAAGTTTTGAGGAAGCTGAACGCGTTTCGCGTTGGCCATCGCGCGTCACGTCGGAATATGTAGATGGTCCTACTTATCTGTTTGCATTTGATCCTCTTCGCTTGTCTCCAGACCCCCGATTGCACTTTCCTCAAGGCCCACATGGGCTACAGTATCATATTCATACATTATGGCTAGGGGAGCACTGTCAGCTGATCGCGTCCTCCATCTAACCTCCGTTGAACCTCCGACCAAACTTGAGCTTTACGGTACGTATCATATGTAATCACAGGGAACAGTCTTGTCGGATTTGGTCTAGCCTAAAATCATTCTCATTCTACTTCGAACCTGGTACGTACTGCTAAATACTGCGCCCATATACTCTCACCTCACCATCAACAACCAGTGCAACGTATACGGATGTTTTATTGTGCTTTTTTGGGATAATTAGGGTCCTGTTGGTTCCGAGGAAATTGTGCGCTGATTGTGGCTAGAGCTAGAAAACATGTCCGTTATGAGACTCTCTCAACACGATTACTGCAATGCCGAGTCCTCGTCAACTAGCTGCTCACTGTCGTCTCGTTTGTCCCTGTGCCTCTCGGAAGACAGGGTCATCAAGTCTTCGACAACATGAGTCAACCTTCAGCTTCTCCAGTGCTTATCACTGATACAGTATGATCTTCGTAATAGTGGATGGAAACCTTGACAATATAACAAAGACGCGGGTTCCTCGTTGACATAGCCATGATGCAGCTTCGAATTCGTACGACGTGGGCTGGTTATCAGTGGTTATCCAGTTCCTTGCCCTGACAATCGTCGTCGTATTGTCAGAAAAAGGGTTGAGTTTGATGATGGTTCATGAGCATCTTCCAAAACACTAAAGTTATATATCAGCAGAGACACGCCACCAATTAAAAATTCTGGTAAGTTACTACGGAGATGACATTGGTGACTGAGTTTTGTACATGTCGCGGATGGAGTTATTGGTCCAGAACGTAGTGCTACTGTATATATCTGTCGATATCTTCTACGGTGACGGAGAGCTGAGGAGGATATCTGTCAGTAATTTGGGCATGTTAGCACGCCGCTGTAAACGCAGAAAGTGGTGCTGAACCTGAATTAATGCATATGGCAGTGTACCGTGGACTTGCATCGACCAACGAGATGTCCGAGAAGACAATTGTAGTCAAGTCCTCAGGGGCACGTTTTTACGCCAGAAGCCGAGCGGTGGTGTCACCAGGGATAGGTCAAAGAAATCATTTACGGATGCTCGTGAAATTAGGGAACTTGAGGCTGATATTCTGGAAATACGGGAGACGAGGATGCAGGTAGGTATCGCCAATACTGGTCTTTCCCACCACTACCGGGGTGATCACTGGCAGTGGACGTGATTTTCGGAAGAACTTCAAGAAGGTTGGGGCATCACACGATGAGTAACGTGGCTTTGGAGGCTTGCGAGTGCGTTCGTGTTGCGAAATTTTTGAAAGCCAGGTTTGATTGTCGATAGATACATTTGGTAAAACCGAGCAAACTGCTTGAGGTCCAGACCTGGGCGCTCAGTGGGAATTTGGCCTTTGAACCCCTGGACGCTGAGGACATCCTACGTATCTCTTTGGTCAAAATCCGGTGATAAGGCATGTGTTCATGACATCCCTTGGACAAGCGCAACAAGTGCATTAATTCATATGCAGATGGCGTTTGAGTGTGGTAAGTGGTGCAGATGCGGAAATCCATCAAGGGTTTTGGAAACTAAACCAATCTGAGGGATAGCGCTTGGAAGCTGGGTTTCCCACGGAAAATGCTGGCTGTCTGGTAGTGTCCTGGAGAACTACAGGTATTGGGATAACAGAAAGGCTGCTGAAGCAAGGGATAGAGGAAGAAGAGTGGAAGAACTGGTGGAGGGGAAGAGCAAAAAAGGGAAGATTAGATTTAGCTACAAAAGGCGGGATGAATGACCCGCGGGGGACAGATCTGAGATTAGCGAGGAAACCCTAAGTACTGCCTTTCTTTTTAATTTTCAACCCACATCTGTCTCCTCGACTGGAGGCGCCATGCTTCACTCCATCTACGACCTCACCACTCAGTGTCGCAAGACTACCGGCGATGTCCCCGCAAAGCTTGTCGTATGTCCTTTTCCTTGACCCGGCTCATCTACCTCATCTTCTCCTTAGGGTGCCTCCACAACCGTGGTCGGGTCCAAGATGTATCTGTTTGTCCGTGATCTTTCAGTCTCTGTTGTCTTTCAACTCACTTTGAACAGGGAGGTCGGCTCGTGACGGAGCGTCGAATGGTTTCGGACCTGTATGTATTCGACTTGGAGACGTTTTCTTGGGAGAGGATACAGGCATTTCCGGAGGATGATGTACCCAAACCGCGTTATTTTCACAGTGCCGATGCTTGTGAGACTCTTCAACTTGTGTGTCTTTGAACCTACTCACTACTGTATCAGGGAACAACCAGTTAATCATCTTTGGAGGAATGAGTAACCAGCCCGATTCGCCCAATCCCGACGAACTGTGTGTACTCAATGACGTCCGCTTCTTCGACCTTAATACACGGCATTGGCTTTCTGCATCCCAATTTCCAGCGCCTGCTTCTGACGCCTTTATTCCCCGAGCGCGTTACGCCCATCTCTCCTCTATAACTTCAGATCAACTATTCATCATTGGCGGTCAAGATTTTTTCAACACATGGCTGGACGACATATGCGTATACGATCTTCTCGCCAAGACATGGGTTGAGCGACGCGACTATCCTAGGCATTGCGGGACCTACCGCAGTGTAGCTGTGTCTTCTCATCTCCGTGTTCGCTTACCGCAGGAAGAAGCTCGCACTCATCCGGGTCCTTCTAACTCTCGATTTCGCGATACCCCTACCCCTACTGCCGATTCCACACCGACAGATTCTCTCATACATCTCCCATACTCGGCTGCACCAACTGAAGACCATCCCTCGGATATCTATCTTTACAGCAACTACAACGTGCGTTCGCGTTTCTGGCCTCTACAATAGTCCTGTATACTAATCTGCATGAACAGTTCACCGATGTCAAGCGCGAGCTGGAAGTGTTCTCTCCGCTTCCTGATACCGACTTTACCATCCAAGACCGTTCCTCTGCCATGACCGGGACAACCTTCCCTCCAGGCCTTCGCTTCCCTACAGGTGCCATTCTTGGCAATCATCTCATCATTGCCGGCACATATCTTGCCCATAGCTATCAGTCCTTCTCAATATGGGTACTCGATCTCGCCTCCATGACATGGTCGCGGATAGATCCAGGCAAAGCAGTTGAGACTGGCTCGTGGTTCCGTGGTTGCCTATGGGCAAGATCTAACAAATTCTTGATCTTTGGGAACCGCAATGGGAACCTCGTTGACGACTACAATCGTCGGTTGCTTAGCTGGGATCATGTTGCTGTGGTTGACCTTGAAGCGTTTGGCATATACCAGTCACCGCCTCTGAAACTAGATATTCGTATGCAGCAGCTGGGTCTGGCTGCTCTTGAAGACAAGATGCTGGCTGATTTCGAGATCATCTGTGATGATGACAGGAGGATAAACTGTTCACGGAAGTTGCTGGATGACCGATGGCCGTGGTTTAGGGAGCAGCGTCTAAAGATGTTGCGGTCCGCCAAGGCTACTAGTGAGACTCTCGCCAACTCTCCTATGGATGTTAGCCTTCCAAACGAGCTCGCCAACCCCGAAGAACGTCCAGATCCTCGGCTAACGCCTAGATCATTACATCTGTCAGAGTCGTACGCTGTCACGACGGCTTTCCTGCAGTATTTCTATACGTTGTCCCTTATCACACCCCTGCAACATGCACCAGCTGTGCTCAGCCAGCTCTTGATACTCTCGGTCAACTACCAGTTGGCCCATCTCGAGTCGTTGGTCAAACATGCTATGCACCGTGCATTGTCCAATTCGACATCGGTTGGTGTATA
The DNA here is from genome assembly GCA_013368315.1 of Tetrapyrgos nigripes. Taxonomy (NCBI): domain Eukaryota; kingdom Fungi; phylum Basidiomycota; class Agaricomycetes; order Agaricales; family Campanellaceae; genus Tetrapyrgos; species Tetrapyrgos nigripes. The sequence goes on along the minus strand of JAACJM010000111.1, from coordinate 145,336 downwards.
CGAAGTCGCTACCCTTTGCGGGTGTCGGAGTCTACAGATTCGGTAGGTCATTTTGTTTCTGATCCGTTGGGCGCCTGTGCTCAATTATGTTCTCCGTGTAGGGCATTGAAAACTGTGATGGTGAGCTCCATTATCTATTTATTCTCTCAGGCGAGTTACTGACATCATTGGGACTGATTCATCAGTCTTACACACAGAAACGGCCTAGTCGGCGAGAAAAGGACGGAGGAAATGGTGGTCGTCCTCCTCCAGATGGAGATTCACACGGTGGAGGACCAAACGGTACAGATGGTTATTCTGGGCCGAATGACAAGAGCATTTCAAGACCCCGAGGTACATCTGATGCTAGATGGAGATCAAACGCCCTTGAGAACAGTGCGAATATCTACAGTTAGTATCTACGTATTGACCTTACCTATTGACAACTATTATTGGCGATGATGTTGATGATGTTGGTTTATATCTGTAGGGACCAATCAGCGACAGCGACGAAACCCACCGGCGTCAACATCTGGGTCCGAAGACGATCAAGCTTCTTCCGCGCTCCTATTCACTCAACCACGGCGATCACCGTCCATGCTAAAACGACCCCTCAGCACGGTATCAATAACCACGGACGAGGAGATACACAGTATTGCGGCTATGATGGAATCGGCGTTCGCCAAAGAGCCTGTTGCTCGACCTCTGCACAGCCGTGCAAAAAGCTACGACTCCCTGGATACTGTCCTGGACCCGTATTTGACTCCTTTGGAGCAGGAATATGACAACACGGATGATGGATATGCAGCTTCTATTGACTCCTCCGGTCGATGGTCACATCAGGGTTCAACAACCAGCGGACCGACTGAATTCGAGCTGTTATCGCCCAGTGGCGAAATTACGCGCGTTTACCTTCCCCCAACTCCTCTTTATCCTACATTCCACCTTCCTACACGGCAAGCCCATCAGCATATCTCAGTTGGCGATAGCAGCGACACTCCTTCGCTAAAATCGTCGACCTCAAGGAGCTCACTTGGTAGTGGTTATGCCTCACCTATGACTCCTGGCATATCCGACTTTTCGGATTCGCTGCCAGCCATCGAAGAACGTCCCATTGAAGATCACGATCGAGAAAGTAGCTGCCCCGAGCGACCAGAGAACCCCACTGCAACCAGCTTTGATAAGCCTCGTCCTTGGGCCACGGAGAAGTCCGAAAATGAAAAGGTCGCTATGATTGTGCATTCAACAGCAGAGGGAACACATCCACAACGACCTCTGTTATCACCCATAATTATGACTACCACAACTACGTCTCATCATGACGAGTCACCTACCGAATTCGATAGAAGGTTTTTTTCTGCCCCCGAAAATTCTTCGCCGCCAGGGTCTCCTTCAAGAGAGTTTGCTTTCCCTCTTCCTTCATTGCCTCATCAACCGGTTTCCTCGCCAGATGTCTTCATGACACCTTATAAAGACTCTAACCCCGTTGGTCGCTTCTTCCGGGGCAAGTCGAGCGACGACGCCGTGTATGATGCCAGGGGTACCAAACATCAAGAAAAAATGGATGCCAAGGCTGTCAAGGTACAGGAGAAGAAGTGGAGGAAGGAGGTCGCCAAGGCTAGGACGGAGAACTTAGCTATTCAGCTCAAAGAGAACGCTCGTAAGCGTGAAGAGGCGGCTCAGGCCGATGCTCTCTCATCTAATTCTAAAGAGAAGAAGAAGAAGGAGCTGAATACATTGTATCGTGGCATGGAAGGCCTAGGTATCACGTTGTAACGACCTGGCTGACGGGTTCGGCGGGAGCTTTCTGTTTCACTTTTCTTGTTGCTTTGACTCTTTCCATTCCTTCAAGGAGGTGTATTGGTTCTGCTGTCACTTTGCTCATCTACTTACATCTACCTAAATATTTTATCCCCAACTTATACCTGTTGTATTCCACGTATCTTCACTCATTTTCGTTTCATGTTGCTTGTGTGTAGAAGAATTCAATCTTTGTATTTGGAACAGCGAATCTGATTCATTTTGTACTCAGGCCATGTTCTGCCATAATAGGAATGTTACCGAACGTCACCCAGAGTCACTGTCATTGATTGTCTCTACCTTTTGATGAGCTGACCCGTCGTATATTTCACCCTCCTCGGCCACTTGTTTCTTTGTTATCAAGCCTTTTGTCCTCCTCTTCTTCCAGTTCGGGTGTCGCTCCCTCAAAATCGGGTTTCCGCAGTATTTGCCGGAATGCATCGACCATTATCGCTCAGCGCCGCTAAAAAGATCACCTTCTGCATTACCTGCATGGCTTATTGCTGACACGCCATCTGTCCCACCGATACTGGGGAGTCGGTTTGAGCTGATTCCAAGAGCGTCTGAAAGACTGGGTATTGAAATCGTCGGACGCCCTTTTGATTTCTTTGTTTTTCGCCGGAGTCTTCTGAACTTGCATAGACTGCCCATTCTCGAAAGAAAGCCACTTTTATCTGCACCCTCAGTAGAAGCGAGGGCCGAGTGGAAACTGACCAGATCGGTGTCTGAGACTGCAGTACCTTCATAGATCATAGAGTCTCCAAATTCGTCTCCAAAATGTCCATTACTGGGTGGCGACTCTTTTGGGCACGCAAAAAAAGATGCTCGCAGCTCAGACAGCTTGTATGTTGTCAAGTAAGTGATCTTCATTCAGAATGCATGTCGGTATACTTGTACATGGGAACTCTGAGTGTCAGACTCCAAATCAAAGTATCGTCGTTCTACAAACAAGGAAGTCCAGGTGGGGATTAACTGACGAGACAAGGAAAGTGATAAAGCACGAGACAGTAAAAGCGAAAGCTCAAAAAATGTCCAGACCAAAAAAAATGTTGAAGTATGATGAAAGTACATCGTGAATAGGGGCTGACGTGTCAATGCATCATGGTACGGTTACTTACGGTTCCTTTCTCTTTCTTTGTTTTCTCTTCTCGTCTATGGTCCACATGCATTCTCCTATATATACTATTACCTTTAACTTACTTTAGAGAACCTCTGTCTTCGCTACTACGAGACAAAGGTGGGCCACAGACTCTTTTCTTTCATATTTCATCTTTACTCTTGTCTTTCTATCCAACCGGATTCTAACAAAAAAAATCCATACAAAATCCCTAAAATACCAGTCGAACAAGTAGCAAGGAAGGGGGAAAAGAAAATGAAAAAAGCAAGTTCATGCAGGAGAAAACTGTAATCCAACTTCCCGGAAACCGGCGTTTCAGCTCTTGGACCGATGCCGCGTAATAACTCCTCCTTCTCCAATGATCCGCGACAGTGGTCTCTGTTTGAACCAAAAGCTGGGAAATATTTTTCATACAAATAGACGGACAAGTAGTCATCGGCCAGCGAAGATGACACGCGAGACCAAGTAATCGAACGGTCAGGCTGGGGATACTTAAAGGACGTCAAGAATATCACACACTCACCTTGATCCCAGACTAATGATAAGAGTATGTTCCGTGGCCCTGATACGGCGTGTTCCTCCCCATCTCTGCACACTGCCTCCCAGTCCCAGCCTCAGACTGCTCATACTCATCGCTGAAAGCAGACTGTCCCGAAATGTAACGGCTCTAATATAGCCGTGAGGGGTGGTGAGTCAATCTCTTCTTGATTCGTGCCCAAATATCCAAATAAACCCGTTCTATAGCAGAGAATACGAGGTAGAGACAAAGTAGGCGCGTGAAGCAAATGGTAGGAGGTAAAAAGACTAAGGAAAGCGTAACCGACTGTGTAGATACTTATAGTCCGGAATAATATAACTCCGTAATCCCGAGACTATCCGATGACCCGTTACACGAAAACCCAACGTTGACATCCCTTGGTGGACTCTCCAACCTTAGAGTCCCGACGGTAATCTCGGGCGCATAGCTCTGCACATCCCCAACTGGCACTGACCCGCCACGAATAGTGTACATTGGCCAAAGATGATGGTGGTGTTCATCCAAACTTGACTCCGACTCTTCGCAATCAGATTCCCAATCCCCGTTTCCACCCACCAATGCTGGCATCGAGTTACGAGTAGTCGGACTGGGAGAAGTGGCATTGAAACGGGAGGAAAGGGGGAGAGGCATCCATTTGATTTTGGAGGGCGCAGCGAGGTTAGTCGTCCCACTGCCACCTTCCTGGACGATTTGTGGGTCTTCGAAATCGATTGACCAGTCGGGACGGGATGAGAAGAGGTCGGGATTGATACCGTGAGTCCGCAGATGTCTTTTCGCGTTTGATTTGACTGTAAATGTCCTATGACACCCAGGATACCCGCAGCCGAATGCTAGAGGAGGAGAGAGGAAGAGGACATGAATGATGTGGAACGATGGCCGAGAAGAGTGACAAAACGAACGTTTTAGATGTGCGTGCGTATTCATATGGATCTTTAAACCACTGGGACTGATAGCATACATACATCGTTAGCTATCGGCACCTCTACCTGTATGAAGAGAACGCGATACTCACCGAGGAAACGCCTTGCCACATATCTCACAAGGATGCATCTTACCCTTTTTTTTCTTCGGTGGTTCTGACCCCTCATCACTTGCAGCTTGTGTAGCTGAAGCAGGGCTGTTTTCCGTCGTATCCACATCCATCAAATCCCACCTCGAAAGTTCCTCCTCTGAAGAATAATGCCGAAGGCCCTTCAACGTTCTCGTGCGCAAGTTGGAAAGAAACTCGGGTGGAGAACCTCGTGTCATCAACACGTAGGAATCCAGAGACGACAAGAAGGCGGGAGGCTGCACCGGCGTGGAAGGCCACTCCGATAGTTGAGAATTCCTTACGGGAGGCTCAAAAGACTGGGATTGATATGCAGAAGACGCCTGTTCACTGGGTACGGGGAACTGAGTGAAGGAAGTCTGGATGATAGAAGTTGGGAGGTGCTCGTTTGGTTGCCATCCTACCACTGCTGTGCCGGTCCGGCAAGATTGGATGGGTATGTGGGAGGCCGGCTGAGTAGGAGTCATACTGGGTTGCATGGATTGCGGCGGGTTCGAGAGGGCCATCTCCATAGGATATTGTTCATACACCGTTGGGGCAGTGGGCAGTTCAGTATTCTCGATGATCGCAGTCGGGACGGCTATTGACGACATGGATTCACCAGTCGTGTCCGAAAGGCCTGTACGTACATCTCCAGGTGACCGATGACGGGATCCAGTCGCATACTGATAATCCAACGCCATTCCCAGCGACGACTTGTAATTCCTCGAGAGATGCTGTTGATAATAATGTGGAGGAATTTCTTGATAATCGATCTGGGTCTTCTCCGGGTTCTCTGTATAGACGGAGATGTGCGACGGAAAATTCTGCAATGACTGGGCAGGCTGAAGGTAAGGGGAAGTAGTACGGTCTAAAAGCATAGGCGAATTACCACCGTCAGGAAGAGACACTGAAGCTGCTGAGTGTATAGTCATTGGAGCAGATAGGTTGGCAGGCAGAGACGAACGCAAACACATCTCTCCATGGTCCACATTACTCCGTAATCGCATAAACGACGGGTCCAAGTCATCCCAGTCAGGAGGAGGTATTATTTTCTTGGGACTCATTTCGTCAACCAGTGACACCAATTCTTTTGCATCTGGTCGCAAAGAGGGTTTTCCGTCCAAACACTTTAGAATCATGTCCCATATCAAATCCAAGTCTCTCCGAGATGGCAGCCCCTCGGGGCGCGTTGGGTCAACCTCGTGCGAATCCTCGCTCAACCATCTCAGGTCGAGAAGGCCGTACATCTTCTTCAGAATCTGTCCAGGATGATATAAGAGACTGGGTTATTCTGAACTTTGAGAATACCCACCTGAAAGCATAAACGCCCAAATGCATACACATCGCCTTCATTGGAAGTGCGTCCGCGTTTCGAGACCTCAGGAGCTATAAACCCCGGAGTACCGCCGCCTTGGCGTTTGGTAGACTTGAAACCTGTGGCGGTTGCCAAGCGAGATTGACCGAAGTCGCAGAGGGACGCTCGAGAACCATCGGAGATGAGTACGTTGGCCTACATAGGCGAGCCAAGTAAAGGCGAGCAGAAATGGGCAAACATACATCAGATAGGATCCAGGTATAAATGATTCCAATACACACATCTTTCAGATCGCCATGAATAATTTTTTCTCCATGTAAATATGTCAATCCACAGGCAATGTCGTGCACCTATCCCAAAGGAACGAAAATCAGCTGAAGTAAACGAAGTTGACGAAAGAACTTACTAGTGTATACAGATCCTCATCCGCTGGCGGCTTATTCTTCAACATAACAGAGAGACTGCCCATGTCCATGTAGGGAGAAACGAAACATACATCCTGCTGAATCTCATCCTGATAGTACATCCCTAGGAAAGGTAGGACATTCGGATGTTTGAGTTGCCTCCACAATATGGCTTCCCGTAGACAGTCCTGGGAGTAGGTAGAAGCAAGGGAAATTGAGCTAATGCCGGAGATACAAGATATCTGACGCACCGTGATGTCGACGCTACCCGGAAACAGTTGAACCACTTTCACTGCGTAAAACTTGTCATTGGGTACCACATTTTCATCCTGACCGTTGGCTTCAACTGTCGCTTTGTAAAGATCTCCAAATGCGCCTCTAGCTATACGTGGGCCGAGTTTCAGATTCTTGATGACATAGCACCTAGGATACTGCCCAGACTCTTGCGAAAGGCAAAAAATGGTCTTTAATGTAAGAAATCGGCCACGTGGAGTCAGAGGTCGAGGAGAGTCCGCTATCTGAAGATGTTGTCAGAATGATTTTCAGAGAGCTACAGGCTGATGCTCACAGACTGGAGTATGTCAAGCTGTTCTTGGGCTTCATCTCCTTTCAGTTCCAGAATTTTCTGCAGTTCTGACTTCTTTCCGTCTTGCAAAATGCCAAGTGTTTGTTCGAGCACCTGCGCATAACTATCGGCAGCATGAGCTGTATTGGAAAGGAAGGTGATCAAAAACCAAAGGGAGAGTGGGGTGAACAACAAGAGCATCCAGACCTGCTTACCTGGCAATTCTCCACCAACAGTCAGTTGGGACATCGGAGAGACTTAAGGGATATCTTTGGATGGATGAGCTGGAAGCGCTCAAGAAGTGAGGTGGAGGCACCTGCCTTGGATCAAGTGTAGGTTCCCTCGTCCTCCGTCAATCGTGCTTTCAATCCTTGAACGAGACTTGTCCGTAATAAAGATGGGTACAGTTAGGCCAAAAAGAGTTTGTCGTGCTAATAGTGTCGCCTAGTCACCAGAGACTTCCTGACTATAACATGAGAGATGTGCCAGAGGCGAGCATTGCAATGCAACACGCCAAAAACGTGTGAGTTGATCTTTACGTTTCTCACACCCAGCACTAACCAACTGGGGAAAGGTGCCACTGCTTCGCATGGCAAATTACGAGGCCTGTTTAAGTAAAACAGTTTCGTATGCAGTAAAAAATTCTTTTAATTAGATAGAGCCCAATACTGTACCATTTTAATGTAACAGCGCCTTTAAATGACCTTGGATTAGAGGTATCCATAGTGATTCAGAGTCTCAGAGAGTGGCTCTTGATGACTTTTGATGGCTGTTGAGGGAAGGTAAACACGTCTGAACCTGGTGCATCGACAGCGATGGAGGGAGGGCAGGAATGACGTGTCAGTTGAGCGTCAGCTGAAATGGCAGTGTTCGGGCACTTCGGAGCGCTGAGGTGGCGTGTAAAAGTTAGAACCCGTGAGAAAGCTTGATACTCAATTGGGGGGTCGACATAAGTTAACTCGGCCTAAAGGGCCTCGTAATATTCATTGGCCAAAAGTTAGTTCGGAAAGGTCAAGTTTTCGAGGGACCAGGAAACTCATTTGGAAAGGTTTATGCACCATTTCCTTGGGTATCCCAGCCTGAAAATTCGCAGGAAAGAAAGAAAAAAAAGGAAAAGAGAGATTTCAAGAGAATCTCCGTGCGCATAAAACTTGAATGTTAGATATTAAGATACCATTTGTGGTATCTGTTTTAGTACGCTTGTGCTAAGTGCGTCACCTGTAGCTGGAGATGACAGGAATAGGAGAGCAGTTCACATGGCTCAGCATTTTGGCCTTTTGGTTTTTCCCTGTCCAATTTCATACGAGGAGGCTGTAGGGAGAACTGGAGATTCTCTGGTGGTACGTATGAGCATTCGTGTCACTACGTAGGTCGTCGTGTTCTTTCTTTCTGCATATGTACGTGGAGTTTCATATTATATTGATTTATACATGTATTTTAGTATTTTCTCTCTCTCTCGTCATTGTGGCATTTCGTGTATTGTACGTGTACATTCTAGGTATTTTCATTGTTCATCTAAGGTCTGGAACATAGTAAATGTAGGAATAGAAGAAGTATATAAAATGTATTAAGTAGAACTTGAACAATTGAATCCCTTCTTCCCCACATAACCTTCCTACCTCAGCCACCCTCTGTGAATAAGGCTTATTTGCCTTCCCCTTCCCTTATCCACTCTACTGACCCTTCCCAGATCCTACTATCCCATATACGAAACATCGACTCACCGGAGCCACCCTTGAAGCTTGAGTCTCCTGAATCCTTTTGGGTTTGGTTAGAGTTCTTAAGTATTTAATCCACCTCACGTCAATACAATACTTGGCTGGTACTCACTGTGGGCTGTTTTTTTTTTAATATTCCGGCTCTCAAGAATGTACAAAGTAAGACTTCCATTGCCTAGTATCAACAAGGCTCTTGCTGTATTGAGGGACACTTGGGAGATATCCAAGGCATAGCAAGAGGTAGAAGTGAAGCAGGGGAAGATTTCCACACAGTTCATGCTGCTGAGACTCGGACTTAACAGACTGGAGTAAGTCATGTATTCCAGAACTCCTGTAGTAGATACATAAATGTAAGTATTCATAGGGACTTGTCATATGGATATCATACAAAATGAGTCTTAAGCTCAAGGTGACTAAAGTGACTATGTGCTGCTGAGCGCAGTAAGGAACGAAGATAAAACAATAGATAAATGATAGAAAAACCCTGAGAGAAAGACAAAGAAAACCCATCAAACTAAAGCTCAGAAGGTTGGTACCAAACTGCATTGCTGCGGCTCTGGCCAATGATCTCTTCAGTTAGCGAATCACATAGAGAGACTCAGATAAGATAGAGAATTAAAGCCTTGTACATACCATTCAGGAAATAAATGTGGGTGATTTTGGAACTATATACAGCCTACATAAAAACCTGGATTTCTACCATAATGGGCCGGGAGCACCTTCTAGTATGATTTTACTATTTTCTGAAGAAATATTCGCCCTATGGAATGAAAATATGGAGTGTTGGCAGTCAACATTGCAGTCAACAGGCCACCCTATGATACAGGTATTGTATAAAACGATGGATCAACCACTATTTATACTTTTGTAAAATTCATGTTTGTAGCCATGGCTGCTTTTATAAAACCTCACTACATTTACCCATGGCTAAACACAGTGAAGTTGCTGACTCAACGTTGCTCAACGCAGTCTCTGTGTCCATGTGACTAGTCTGGAGGTCTAGTCATGGCCCCAGCTCGGCATGGCAGCACCGACTTACTAATACACGAGATAAGATACTAAAAACAAGCAGCGACTTACTAATGCATGAGATAAGACAAGATAAGATACTACTACTGACTCTAAAACCTGCGCCAGACTGTCCATACATACCTGGGCATTCTGAAGTAAGATAGCAGCTTCTCCCATCAAGAACTCCTTTGGGATGGAGGGTTATTTTGCCTTACATTTGTTTGCCATCTTCACGTGAACCGACATCTGATAGTGAGCATACGCTGTCCTTCTATAAACTCCTCACCCATTTAGCACGTTCCGACCACTGCTTGTCCTCATACCCCATGGTGACAACTATGCAGCATGCTTCTCATCTCCTCCTGCAGCAAAACCGACTCCTCCTGATAACGATGAGCACGCGATACGGAGTACTATATGGTCACGTTAAAGACACCATTCTGAGAGCGTGAAGCATGTACCATCTTGAACCTCCTCCTTGTTTGTACTGAAGATCCACAGTCTCTGGTCTATACTTCAGAAAATGCCTTCCCCCAGTGCTCACTTGCCATCGGGATTTTTGGAAAACACTCTGGGTTCAGGTTATTTGGAAAATTCTTGGGCTCGGACACATACCCGATCCCCTGGGAATATTCCTGCCCTGCTTGGGCACATGGGGATATTGCGCCTACACGTATACCAATCATATTAGTACACTGTAGTGTAGTGGTACATAGATAAAAATTTAAATTGTCGTTGGGCTTTCCAAGAACTAGGCTATTCACAATCGGTGCAAGCTATTAGGGGCTGCACCCTGGAATATTTCCCACCCTGCTTGGGCGCTGGCCCATTGCATCCATATGTAGTGTTCATCATTATAAATATGCATCATAGCACTCTGTATGTAGTATGTAGGTAAATATACAGAAATACGCATAGATTTCTTTGGGAAATGCTCCGGGTTCAGGCCATTGCACAGCCCCTGGAAATCCTTACATCGCCAGGTTTCCATTCCCTTACCCCTCCTCACCTTTTACTCTTGAATCCTTGCATCTGTTACTCGGGTCAGTCGAAAGTCTAGACTCAGATTTATCGGCATATTCTGTAGTGCCAGTTTTTATGGGGATCAGGGTCAGGCCTGCCCTGCTCTGGTCCTTATGTACACATTCCCCCAATTTGTACACCTATACCAGAGCACAATTGATTGATGAGTCGTTGAGAACACTCTTAAGTGAAGAAACCATATTATCTTCTCTTCCTAGGCATTTTTGGGTACTAAATGGCAATCTGCACTTGATCAGCAACAATTGTGGCTGAAAGAATAACCATTATTGTAAATCCTTGGGCATGTACAGTCCATACCGGTTCATTGTAGATGTATCAAGTGTGCATAAAATTACTTGAAAGTTGCTTTCTGGACCCAGAAAGCAACTGCGTTAAGTTGCTATATGCATAGTTCGACACTAATTCAGTGATCATTCACAGGTATGACACGTTCTGACTTGATGAACCATTTTAAATAACACCCAGAGGTCAAAGGATTTTACATGTATTAAGACTCAGCCGCAGGTATTGGTGCCAAGTGTCACTATACACCAGAGGGTCTAACAAGTGATGTATGCGTTTGAGTCTTTGGATGATCACTTTTTTGAAGTTTTTGCAACCAAGGTGGCTTTTAAAGCTCTGCCATTTTCAGACAGCTGTTTATGACTGGATACCTTTAGATTACTGCTTTAACTGTTATTCAGCACATTTTCCCATTTTTTGGTGATTTTCAAAGCGCTGCATGATACCTCTAATCCAAGATGAATGTCCCAGATTGACCATTTTATGACAGTTATGTATCAACATGCAAAAATATTGTGTATCACTAAAAAGATAGACACAAGAAATATTCTCAAGCTACAAATACATATTTACATCCTATCCTGAACCTCTCCGAGGTGAAATATGCTCTGTTGTTTCAACGCGAAGCGAATTAAAGACTGAGATGGTGGGATAAGCGTCCAGGAAAAGTGTGGGAATATGCCATAAAGGGTTCGACCTGTGTTCGACGTTAATTCAACATTTATTCCGCAATTGGAACATAACGTGTCAACTGCTAGCAAACTGCCAGCACAACTCTTGGCTGCCACTCGTTGTCCACTTTGCTCTAAAGACTCATGGGTACAACAATAGCCCCTTTATGGGTCCAATAATGTATGGGCGGGTGCCCAAGTAGGGCAGAAATATTCCCAGGGTGTGGTGCCCCCTGCCCACAGCATCCTTTTGGCAAACCCAACAGCAATCTCAGTATCTACCATTACTTACAGATGTACTACAGTCACGGACAGTCAGTGTTGACAATTTTTTGCAGGCCGGATCTAGGGAGATTTTGGATTTTTTGGGCTAAAATTTCACCAGATTTGTGGTTAGAATAGTGAAATACGTCGAAAAATGCATCTCCAAAGTTTTTCCCATGAGGGGTTGGGTACTGCTGATTTTTCAAGGGATTTCAGTGATAACTTGAGGCACATCCAACAGCGAACTCAACATCTATTGTCAGGTAAATCTACGAATGATTCAAAATAGCCTCAATACTGGTCATCGCATGCTCAGAAACGGCCCTATGACCCTTCTGCTTCTTGACAGCCCATTCAGCTGCCTTCCCAGTAAGCCCATGCCTATATGCACTCATGAACTGCCATGAGCAATTGATGAAACGGCGAATTACATCCATTGGACATGCATCCAGCCATTTCAAGGCTGCATCTTTGGCTTGTTGAAAGCTTTTCTTAGTCTCCTACCTGTATCGATATTTACACCAACCCCAGTACTAAAAATATGCAGTCAGCTTACAGTACACAAGAGTATAGTAAAACACACCATTTCAATTGGATTGAGTTTGCAGTGAAATTTGGGAAGGAAAATACACTCATGACCCAAGTCTTTGGTGAGTGTTTCGAGCATAGATGGTTGGTTAAGGAAGTCATCTTGTTTGCTGAGAAGTCGGGCCATGCAACAGTCTTCATTTTCAAATGGACACATGGGTTGACATTTAGCCTTCATGCTATGAGTATTGAAGCCACGCTCTTGGAGAACAGATTCCATACCCTTCTGTTTGCCATTGGCGGTAGTCATTTTTTGAGGTTTCCCTTGTTTAGAAATGTCTGGGTTTGTCTGTGGAATAACAGTATCCTTTTGCTTTCACTGTTTTCCCCCATCAGATTTATTCATATCAAAGGCTCGAAGTGCATCTGGACCAAGAGAAGTGTGAGCAGAGGATTGATCAAAAATGAACAAAGCAACACAATTGGGATGTGCTGCCTCAAAGATACTGATGGCATCTTTTACTTGTTCAAGAAGCTGAGCTGTATCCCACCAGTCATCGCCATTGGAGCCAGGATAGATTACTCGGCATGCATCTTGAATATTCTTCCCATTTGCATCACGGAGGACGAGTCGGCCATCTTCTGGGTTGATAAAATCAGACACATGAGAGAAGCAGCCTTTCCCTTTGCTCTTCAAAAGGGTTTGACCCTTCTCGAGCCTACAGAGTAAATTGTGAGCTTAGGACCAGAGAAATAAAAAGACAAATACCATGATTGGGACTGAAACTCATTCATATGGAAACATGACTTGTTGTGAAATTGTGGTATAATCTCCTTCTCGCCAGGAAGCAAGACTGGTGGAATCATCTTCAGATTCTCATTGTAATGAGCCATTCATCTTTCATATTCTGCCATTTTGGGAAGAAAGACCTCATTCCGGTACTTTACAACATCTCTCTCATGGCCATCCATATACACCCCTTTCTGGTATTGTGTCAGCTGCCAGCCCAGCTTAATCAATCAATGGTGGGCAGTCTGAGTAGAAAGAGGTTTTGACCTCCAGATGCCAAGATTCAGAAGGACTGTGTTGTTCAATGCGTCCTGGAATCCTTTGGGAGTGACCTTGCCAACCTCTTAGGCACGCAACCACATCAAAGCAACTTTTTGGGTTTCTTCATTGGAAAGAAGGCTTATAGAGGTGCGTAATCCACCTCTCTGTTCTTTTGGAAGTTGTTCAAACACTTGATAGTGTCTTGCCAACTCCCGAACACGGCGAGCAAAGTGGACACCTTCACCCTCATGCCATTGCCTCGCAATCTCCTGACTTGCTGCAATATGTGAAAATCCCTTCAAACAGAGAGTGGTGAAGTTTCGTATGATTTGGAATTGATTAATTTGCACAACAGATAAGTGGTTCTTCTTTGCTCGCCCAAGGTCCTTCTTGATTTGATTTCTCAGTTCCTCCCAACCTCGAATCTCAACCTTCCCATTTGACAAAAGAGTATCATCCAACTCGAGCAAAATTTTGGCAGCTGAGATATCTTTTTTTTTTTTTTTGTCATTGTACTCAGTTTTGGTGAAGGAGCATTTTCTGCATTTTCCTGGAATTGTCCCGATTTTTTTAGTGGGTACTGCCAATTTTAGGGGGTAAAATGCCTGAATGGACTTTCAGGGAAATCAGCTCATTGGAATCTCTTTAGATTGTCATAAATACGCTAAAAACACAGTTTTCACCCCTTTCCGGCTACTCTCTGGTCCCCCATAATTCAGTCAAGATTTTTGTCAATGCTGACTGTCCACAACTGTAATGTAATTTGTATAATAATACAGTGGTGTAGGGCAATATATATAGTAGCAATGGCACACGCACAAGGAGGGCAGAAATATTCCCACACACAGATTAGCCTGAGCCCAAGCACTTTCTGAATAACCTGAGCCTGCATCATTCAGCAGACCCAACAGCAAGCTCACTTTAACTTATGTACCATTATTCATAAATGTACTAGTGTAAATTTTGAAACAATACAGTAGTAGGGAAAAATACGATATAGTAGCAATGGCAGGTGTGCAAGGAGTTCCCACACACAAGTGTTTTCCAAATAACCTGAGCCAGTGCAGCCTGGTGCCGAGCTACGCCTAAGATGGCATTTTCCAGTTTGGGATACTGGTATACTGGTAGGCATATTTCTGATGTAATCTGAAAGAGGTGGATTTTGACCAAATAGTCTGAATAAGGTCATGCATTGAGAATATGGCAGACTGAGGCTGCGTGTCGAGAATATGGTAATATCCGAATTGCCCAGACCTCCCAGCTAGACGTATCACACCCAAAATGGTAGGGCTGCCCTAGGCCATTCCATGCCAGAGGAGCCATAGTGGGTTGTTGAAAAAGCCACGGCCTGGTGGTTGATACACTGTTTTTACAAAGGTATGCTGGTGCTTATATCCATGCATTTTTGTAAAACTTTTATAAAATTTTAGTGTTTTGGCCTCAACAGGCTGTGGGAGTGTACCCTGGCAGTCAACATGGCAGTCAACATGCAGTCAACATGTTGACTGCCACTGTGAGAACCCAAGTGAATGGTGCATAAACCTTTGGAAACGAAAGGTTTTCGTGCTTCAGAAATTTATCGGAAGCAGATCCGAGCCAATTGGATCACTTGCCAAGGCTTCAGAAATTTAAAGTTTTTGAATCTGTTTTCAAGCACCAGAGATTTGACGTTTCCTAATTAACTTCTGGTCATGGAATATTGGTTACTGCTGGGTGTGTCTGGCATGCAAGTCAGGCAGGTGGAATGGTTCGAACTTCTTGGAGAGTCGCGTACGAAAGCGGTTATAGGTCCCACAAAGTAGACAGGCAGATATTTTTTTTTTTTTTTTTTTTTTGGAGCACTTTTTGTGGCTTGTTAGGTCCATTTCTGGACGAGACAGGCTAGCAATGGTCGCCCACTCAAGCCACATGGTAGGTACAAGGGACGTAGTCCTTGTTTGTAGAGACATAGACATATAACATGAATCCAGAGCCATAATAGAACTACAGTGTCTTCCTCCCCAGAGAAATGCATTTACGCACTGAGTGTGGGACTCAGTTCATAAAATGTGGCTTTGCTGGGGACATGAGATGTTTACTTACCTATATACTTACCTTTCCCTCATCCCTGTGCATCACTGCAAGTCATTTTCAATACCCACTAAAACTCCAGTTAGCCCAGTCCAATTGTGTGGGAGTCTGTGTTCATCTTTTAGAAGTCCCTGCCAGGTGTTCTTGACCAATTGTTTTGGTATGGCCTTTTGTCCATACTTCTTGTTTGTCATTCTACAGTCTAATTCCAGTCAATCGTTGATCATTTTAACCCAGTGGTTGATGACTTCTTGTTCCGAGTAGGCCTCATTCTCATTTGCTATTACCCTCTCACATTGCAGTATCCATATCAGGTATGCAGACTCTGCTATTAGGATTCACCAGAGCTGGTTGTTGCTTGCTTTCTGTCGTCCAGTTTTACTAGATTTGTCAAGTCCATGCGGATACCCAATGCTAGGAAACACCAAGGACCCGGATGGAAGTCTTGAGTGGATTGGATGGAGATTCCGAGTGGATCCAGATAGGAAAGAGCTTATAAAGATAAATAGGGATTTCAGTCGGAAAGACTGGGAAGCTCTAGGGAACCATTGAGGAAGGATAGGAGACCAGCTTTGTCGAGTTTGCACTTAAGCTATCTACTACAAATGTACTAGCTTAAGTACTACTTTGGGAAGTGTAGGAATAAGATAGGAAAGGATCGGAAATGAAGAGTAATATAACTACAGAAGGAAAGGTGAAGGGAAACGCCTCCTAAGGAAAATGGAGTTGTGGATATGAAGTGGAGACGTTGGAGTAGGATTGGAGATGAATCGGAAATGAAGGAATGATCGGAAAGTGATAGGAAAGTAATGGAAAGTAAGACTGTACTGGAAAGTCATTGGATCCTACTGGAAAGGATCTGGAAAGGACCCTACTGGAAAGGATCTGGAAAGGATCCTACTGGAAAGGATCTGGACAGGACCTTACTGGAAAGTACAGGAAAGTGAAGTATAGGAAAGTATCGGAAAGGTATAAGAAGTATAGGGAAGTGCATAGATCTTACAAGATTTCAGATTGGACAGCCCACAACCTAGGATGTCACTGAGGCGTGGGTGGATGTCGAAAAGGCCTTCCCCATGTTTACTGGTCCAGAGTGTTTCTGCTAGGGTCCAGATTTGGGCTTGGCCAGGCATACGGCATTCAGTGAGTATGTGATTCATAGACTCGAGTTCACCACAGTGTTTACAGTTCTGTTAAGTCCGGGCAGATCCTAGCGTTAGGAAACATGTCGGACCCGAGCGGAAGTCTTGTTGGAGTTTTAGGAAAGGATGAAGACGGACCCGGGCGGAACCGGTAGTCTCTGGAAATGAAGTATAGGGAAGACACGGAATGGAATCCGTTAAGATGGTACTTTGTTGTCTGAAGTCGGATGAAGTTAGGAGACCAGCTAATTCGATTTTAGACTTAAGCTATCTACTACAAAGTTGCTAGCTTAAGTACTACTTCAGAAACTATCGGAATGAATAGGAGAAAGATAGGAATGATTCGGAAATAAAGGAAAAGCACATGGTGTTATTGGAGATGGATGGAGTACTGCGGAACGAAGTGGAAACAAAGTGGAAACAAGGTGGAACGGATTGGAGATGAAGTGGAGTAGCTTTGGAGATTAGATACGAGCTATCCAGTAGTTATCCGAAATGAATCACGAGTTCCCGGATGGGATCCGTGTGTGGAGATTAATAGTGGAGCTCGGATATGAAATCGGAAATGAATGATCGGAAAGTGTTCGGGATGAAAGGGAATGAAGTTTGAAATAAAAGGAAAAGAAGTTCGGAAAAGAATCGGATGCGATCGGAAAGATGTATGGAAGCATAGATATTACAGTATCCCCCTCTTAGGCCTCGAGCCCTCGAGAGGCATGGAAACGAATAGTAATCCATCGGAATGAAGTTGAAAAGACAATAGAAGAAAAAATAGAAAAGGGGTGGACCCCGGAAAATGAACAATGGAATCAGAAACGAATGGAAACGATCGGGATTGTGAATGGTTTCTAAATTAAGTAATTGGTAACGAAATGAACAGGAAACAATAAGGATGGTCCATGCGCGTATTTGAAAACGTATAAAAGGGAGAGGTCCTCAGAAGCAGAGCAAAACCAACTTCACCGTTATCAATGTCTTCCACCACTTCCTACGTTCCCCTTGACGTTTCCAAGCTCCTGACGGAGTATATGACCGAATGGACAACGTCCAACGTGAAACCTCCGGCTCCTGTGCATCCCGAACCTTTGGTGGAGAAAGTGATCGAAGATGGTATGAGGGTGACGGAAAAACATCGGGTTCGGCAGGAAAACAAGAATGGTACGTGACCGGTTTTGAATTGGGTTTTCCCCGGATGCTAACAGAATCAACTTTAGCTCGACAAGCATATGAAGCTCTGATGGAGGAATATGAGGCTGCGGAGGAGTTGATGGAGTTGTGGTTGGAGCAGCGGAAAGACGTGGAAAAGGCGAAGAAGGAGGAATTGGAGGCTGAGGAGAGGAAACGGCTGGAGGAATGGGTAAGGAAGGAGAAGGAACGAACGGAACGGACGGGACGGGGTCCAGAGGTGGAGATAGAGCATTCCGATGCGGGCCCGTCGGAGAAGGCGAAAGGGAAGAGAAAAGCGAATTCCGGACCGAGTAGTCCTCGTGCGGCTCGGAGGCGATGTAGGGACGAGGGATCTGGGGATGAAGACTTGGAGAGTGAGGAAGAGGTTGAGGTGGAGAAGGGAGAGGCATATGCCGAGGTACGTTTGTTTTTTCCGTTTTTTCTTTACCTTCGGATTTTGACCTTGATTGTATAGCGGTGTTCCCGGTGTACCCGACTCGGTTTGGAGTGCACATCCCAAGGTGATGGGAAACGTGCTTGCGAGTCCTGCGCGGCATCACGTGTGGGGTGTAGCTTCACCGGTCAGAAATCCGTCCTTCCCGACGTCTCGACCCTTTGTGCCATACAGTTGGCCCAACTCCGTCGCATCATCCATATAGGGAATGTTCTAGAAGCGATGGCGGAATCGTCGAACATCCGCTTCCCAAAATGGAGGATGAGGAGTGGACGGGAATGGAGGCAAGGTTGCTGGACATGCCGGATTCACTCGGAAAGCCGAAGAAGAAAGGAAAGGGGAAGAAACCGAGGTCAAAGGCAGTGGTAGAGGAAGATTGAGGAAGATTGAGGAAAGGGACGGATGCGCGCCGGACGCGATGGACATGAACATTTGTATATAGATTTTTTGTAATGGATACTCGACCGGACCCGGATGGGCAAAAAATTTTCTTGGAACAAATTTCGAGTGAAGTTAAGATGCGATCGGAGTAAAAGGAAAAAATGAGAAAATATAGAATAAATTGAAATTAGTGAAGAGCGCTGGAAGGGACAGTAAACGTCGGAACAATAAGGATTAAGATGAAATTGGAAGAGGACCGGGTTTGTTCGGATTTTTCTGATGATACTCGTCTATAACTTCTTCGGCTGTTAGCTCATCCATGGGAAGCCAGGAAAATTCTTCGTCGGTGCCTTCGTAACCAGACCATTGTACCAAATATAGTAGAGGACATTTCCGACGGCGCCGATCGATTTTCGAGTCTAAGATTTCGGTGATTTCATATTCAAGTTCACCTTCAATCTCGACCGGAGCAGGCGGATCTGGGATACAATTCGGAATCGTGTTCGGGACAGCGGGTTCTAGTTGGGACACATGGAAAACAGGGTGGATTCCACAGAGATAGTCAGGGAGCTTTATGCCATAAGAAAGAGAGCTCGGACGAGAGATAACTTTGAATGGACCAAGGAATTTCTCGGAGAACTTCGGAGTGGGTCTTGTAGTTTTTATGTGTTTTGCGGACACAAACACCTCGGAACCGATAGGGATTTCTGGTAAATCTAGACGGTGTTTGTCGGCCTGTACTTTGTAACATTTCTGAGCTTCTCGAATCTCATCCCGAAGGAAACGATGAAGTTCCTTGAGATTGACAACGAAATGTCGGGCGCGCTCGGAAGCGAGATTGTAGTCGGGATGAACCGTTAAGTTTGGGTGAAACCCTTTATTTGCGAAGAAAGGTGTGATTCCGGTGGAAGCGTTCGGAGCGTTGTTGTAAGCGAACTCAGCGATGGGGAGTAGGGAAGACCAATTATCCTGTTGGTAAGAACAATAGATTCGGATGTACTGCTCGAGTGTCTGATTGGTGCGCTCGGTTTGTCCGTCGGCTTCCGGGTGATAGCCCAAAGTGAAATGAAGTTCCATATTCAAAGCTTTTCCTAAGGATCGGAAAAAATGGGAAACGAATTCGGAACCGCGGTCGGAAGTGACATGGTTAGGAACACCATGCTTAGAAAAAACATGAAGAACGAATAATTCCGCGAGCTGTTCCGATGTAATGGTATCGTGAGTCGGAATGAAGATTCCTTGTTTGGATGCGCGGTCCACAATTACCAGGATTGCTGTGTATCCGTTGGAATCCGGTAGTTGTTCGATAAAATCCATGGAAATCGAGTCCCACGGACGGACCGGCACGGGAAGTGGTTTTAGGAGACCATAAGGACGATGTCGGCGAGGCTTGTTACGACCACAAACCGTACAGGAAGCGACATAATCCCGAACGAATTCATGGACCTTTGGCCAGGTATAGTGGTGTCGGATAAGGTCAAGCGTCCGGTTTTGTCTGAAGTGTCCTGCTAGGGAATGGTCGTGGTGTTGTCACAAAACTTGAAGTCTAAGGTCGGAAGCACCAGGAACGAATATCCTATCGTCCAAGCGTAATAATCCGGATTCATCGAGCTTCCATCGGGATGATGAGGAATCCTTAGCTAGTTTGAGACCGGTTTGTGATTCCGGATCGGAAGTGTAGGATTCTCGGATTGTGGAATGGAGTTTCTCGATATCCATGATAATGGATGCACGGAGTGCGGGTCCTTCGAGGAAAGAGGCTCGGAGCGATTCGGAAAGTTGTTCTTGGGTGAAGACTGGGCGGAAATTCTGCGGATTAACCTTGGCGTAGTCGCTATCCCCCTCTTTTGGGTAGACGTCCCATCGTCTAGTGAGTGAGTTGGGTTTTGCACCTAATTTACCCAGTCGGAACCGGATAATGAGATTGAAAGCGGAAAGATACTCGGACCATCGGACTTGTCGTCGTGTTAGAATTTTGGTGGTTGAAAAATATTCCAAATTCTTGTGATCGGTAACGACATCGATAGGGGATCCGGAGCCTTCCAAATAATGTTGCCAGATTCGGAAAGCTTCAAAAATGGCAAGCAATTCCTTGTCGTGAACATCGTAATTGAGTTCAGCGGATTGTAAGGTGCGTGAATGGAATGCGATGGGATGAATCTCTCCGGAATCGTACTGGAGAGAGAGGATTGCAGCGATAGCGTAGTCGGAAGCGTTGGTTTCTACGATGATCTTTTGGTTCGGAACCCAATGACCAAGGATCGGAGCGGAAGTAAAAGCGTGCTTAAGGTAATCGAAAGATTCCTGGCATGCCTGCGTCCATTTCCACTGGATAGCTTTTCGGG
Organism: Tetrapyrgos nigripes; assembly: GCA_013368315.1. Lineage (NCBI taxonomy): Eukaryota > Fungi > Basidiomycota > Agaricomycetes > Agaricales > Campanellaceae > Tetrapyrgos > Tetrapyrgos nigripes. The sequence goes on along the minus strand of JAACJM010000111.1, from coordinate 124,460 downwards.
TGAGACGGGTTAGGGGTACGACGATATCCGAATAATTGAAGATGAAACGTCTGTAAAAATTACAGAAGCCCGGGAAAGATTGTATATCCCGGACCTTCCGAGGAACGGGCCATTCCAGGATAGTTCGGATTTTGGAAGGATCCATCGTTAACCCTTCAGGGGAGAGAATGTAACCTAGATACTCCACGGTATCAACGGAAAAGAAACATTTTTCGGGATTGACAAAGAGTCCGTGCTCTCGGAGCCGACGGAATACTTCGCGAACATGCTTCTGATGGTCTTCCTCGTTGTCGGAATAGATCAGGACGTCGTCGAGATAAACGATGACGGTGACGTCGAGGAGATCCTTGAGGATGTCGTTGATAAATCGCTGAAAGGCGGCGGGAGCATTGCTAAGACCAAAAGGCATCACTTTCCATTCAAAGGATCCGTAGCGGGTCTGGAAAGCGGTTTTCCATTCATCCCCCTCGGCGATGCGGACCAAGTGGTAAGCGTGACGGAGATCCAACTTGGTATAGATTTTTGCGCGCTGGGGAGTGTCTAAAAGCTCGGAAATAAGTGGAAGCGGATACCTATCCTTCTTCGTGATGGCATTGAGGCCACGGAAGTCAACGCAAAGCCGAAGCTCTCTGTTTTTTTTCTTCACAAAGAGGACCGGAGCCGCAAAGGGCAAGGATGAAGGTTTAATAAAACCTATAGTCAGATGTTTGTCGATACATTTTCGTAATTCTCCTAATTCCCTGTCGGATACCGGATAAATCTGGGCAATCGGCAGAGCCGCACCTTCGACAAGATCAATTTTGAGGTCGTAGGGGCGATGCAGAGCCAGTTTATCCGAAAGCCTTTCGTCAAACACATCGGAATAGTCAGCTAAATATTCGGGAGCCTTTGGAGAAGATGGGGTTTCCGAATTTGAGGCTTTCGCATGAACCTCAGCATCCAAAGTTAACTGGAGCGCCATTGGTTCAAGCTGATCCTGTTTGCAACAGCGAAGGAAAGCTGCTGCTCTGATGATGCTAATGCGGGTGTCGTCAACAGAAGATGCCATTTGCGAGACGGAAGGATAGGAATAGATGGGTTCGTACGGCCATGATGTTTTAGAATGAATGGGTGGCGTTACAGCCGGAAGCGGTTTGGAAACCGGAGAATCCGGGTCAGCCTCAGAGGGCGACACACAGGGTTCAGAGCTCGTGGTGACAGCAACCGGTTCGGGGTCACAGAAATCGATGTTTCCTTTTACCCAGTCAACCGACGGGTTGTAGCGGGAAAGGAAACTATATCCGAGGACTCCCTTACAAGTTGAGTCGAGATTAGTGACGTAGAAGTCAAGAGGAATTTGTTCCCCCTTCGGAAGTAAACAGAAAGACGGCATACTTTATTCAGGGTGCAGGGTACGGAACCATCAAGTAAGCGTAGACGAACGGGAGGAATGGAAAGGGTAGGTAGGGAATGTTCGGAAACGTAAGTAGAGTCGATAAAACAATCTGAGGAACCAGAATCCAAAAGCGACGGAAACGAAATGGAAAGTTCGGGTTTAGTATATGAGGGAATAGAAAGTGGAATGACTAAGGATTTAATGGAAAGAGCGGCGGCGTTGAGAGTAACCTCCTGATTGGCACGATCCCGGTCAATGCAACTCCGACCTCGTGCTGAGGCATCAGAGTTGCTGACTATTTTGGGGACTGTGTGGAAGCAGTGCCAGTCACGGAAGTACTACCGGACGAGGTGTTTTCCGTGTTTGCAGCTCGGCCGCGAGCTTCATTCACCGCCTTCCGCTTGTTACAATCATCCGTCGAATGCTTCCCGCCACAGAACATACAGAGATTGTTCTTCTTGCGGCGGTCCCTTTTGTCCTGGGATAGCTTTCCATCCTTTCCGAGCTTGTTAGCCCAGGGTTTCTTCTGACCAGAAGGGAACAAAGACGACGAGGATGAATTAGAGTTGGGATTATAGTTGGAATTGGAGGAATTGGAGGAATTTCCAGATTTCCCACCTTTACCGGAGTTTGAGGACTTTCCGGAGCCGGATCCGGAGCTATTACCTCCCGAGCCTTTCCCCCCGGAATTCCCTTTTCCTCCGCTCCCTTCTTCCCGTTTCTTTTCAGTTTGGCGACGCCAGTAGCGGGAATCGATTCGGAGAACCTGGGATTTGAGACGGGGAAGGTTCGTTTCCTCATAGACTAGGGCAAGGGCGTCCTTGATTCGCAGAGCCAAACCCTTTCGGAAAAAGTGTCGCAAAGAATTCTCATCCCAAGCGACCTGCGAAGCAAGTTGTTGGAACTTGACGCAGTATTTCGCGGCCCGATCGGAATCCTTCATGAATAGGGCCTCCAATCGGTCCTCAGCATCTCCGACCTCATCGAAAACCCCGAAGTTATCCTTCAGCTCCTTGATGAAAATACCAAAGTCAAGGGTCCACGGAGCGGGTTCCTCGGGATCCGGGTTGAGGATTTCCGGTTCAAAGAATTCGAGTGCGGTGCCGGAGAGATAGGAAAGAGTGAAACTGATTTTTGCGGCATCAGTCGCGTATGCCTTTGGGCGGTTCTGGAGATTGATCTGGATCTGGATCAGGAACGGACGGAGCTTCTTCGGATCCGACCCATCGAAAACGTCGGGTTTCTTCACTTCCGTCTTTTCACTGTGACCAGGTGTAACTTTTCCGATGATCTCGTTGAAATTTTGGAGAGCGGTAATGAACTGCCTCCTTTCTTCGTCATCATCGCTGTTGCTGTCGGAACCGTCGGAACCACCATCCCCCGGAGGTCCATCATCCGGTGGTCCTCCGCCACCGTCGTCAGATCCGCCTCCTCCACCATCCTGATGTTGTTCATTGTCGTCCCCGTCATCTCCCTGACCATACTGCTGGCCCGGTGGAGGACCACGGCTGTCATCGGGATTGGCGGTTGTACGCGAGGGTCCTGCTCGAGAGGATCCTTGAGTTTGCTGTTGGACATATGAACGACTTTGGGTTTGTGTAAGGGTTCCGGAGTCTCCTGGCTCCGGGCCGTCCCAGCTATCGAGGAATTCCTTAAACGGACTCGTGCGGGGTTTGGTTAGGCTCGGGTGCGCAAAAATGCTGCCGGAGCGTCTGTGTTGGCAAATTTGAACGTTACGGAAGAGGTTGGAATAATAAGTGTTTTTGAATGGAGTCACCGGAACTGTAAGGTTCAGTGTCGGGGAAGGAGTTCGTGGTTGAGAACGTTGGGACATTGTAGACAACAAGAGAGAAGTCTAAAATACTGTTAAGTCCGGGCGGATCCTAGCGTTAGGAAACACGTCAGACCCGAGCGGAAGTCTTGTTGGAGTTTTAGAAAAGGATGAAGACGGACCCGGGCGGAACCGGTAGTCTCTGGAAATGAAGTATAGGGAAGACACGGAATGGAATCCATTAAGATGGTACTTTGTTGTCTGAAGTCAGATGAAGTTAGGAGACCAGCTAATTCGATTTTAGACTTAAGCTATCTACTACAAAGTTGCTAGCTTAAGTACTACTTCAGAAACTATCGGAATGAATAGGAGAAAGATAGGAATGATTCGGAAATAAAGGAAAAGCACATGGTGTTATTGGAGATGGATGGAGTACTGTGGAACGAAGTGGAAACAAAGTGGAAACAAGGTGGAACGGATTGGAGATGAAGTGGAGTAGCTTTGGAGATTAGATACGAGCTATCCGGTAGTTATCCGAAATGAATCACGAGTTCCCGGATGGGATCCGTGTGTGGAGATTAATAGTGGAGCTCGGATATGAAATCGGAAATGAATGATCGGAAAGTGTTCAGGATGAAAGGGAATGAAGTTTGAAATAAAAGGAAAAGAAGTTCGGAAAAGAATCGGATGCGATCGGAAAGATGTATGGAAGCATAGATATTACAAGTTCGCTCTTTCTTTCTTATCAGGACTGTTACTTTCCCTTTGCCAATGGGATCCTATTATGTAGGCATTGTGTGTTGCCATCCACAGGAAGTACCTGGTCTTTTTTGTTGAAATCCAAACTAGATAATGAACAAGAGAATATTAATCTCTGTCTCGTAGTAGTGAAGACAGAAGATGTAAGTACCTAGATAATGAACAAGAGAATATTAATCTAGGTATGTAAGTAAATGTGAAAGATGAAAGAAAATAAGAACTGTAGCTCACCTCTGTCTCGTAGTAGCGAAGACAGAGGTTCTCTAAGGTAAGCTAAGGTATATATAATGGAATACACATGGACCATGGACGAGAAGAGAGAACAAAGAAATAAGTAGCCGTAAGTAACTGTACCATGACACATTGATGCATCTGCCCCTATTCATGGTGTACTTCCACCATATTCTGACATTCTTGTTTAGGTCTTTGTGCTGGATGGAGGTCCAGAGGGAGATTTTGGTTGGTATGTACCTGAACTTCTGGGCTATGCATGCTTTGACGAAACTAATGTTTGTTTTAGTCCTTGCTCAGTCCATGTTGCCTTCTTTGACCTTTTGTTGGAGTATCACCTGATTGGCAAGGGCCTGGGTCATGGCTTTCAGCTTTGCACCATGGACTTGCAGGGCTGGGGGTGGGTTTGTGTTGATGTAGCTGGGTCGGGATTTGTCTAACACACTTTGAGCCATATCGTCTGCTCCCTCATTCCTTATGTTTCCAGCATGGCCTTTCACCCACTTTAGGCAGGTGAGTGTTGTCCTTGCACAGAAACTGGCGATGGTACTTTGGACCAGGGCACGGTTCACCGTGGTAGTATATCCTTCATCTTCATGTTGTCGCATGTCTCTGGTAAGTAAGTTTAGAACATATTTTGAGTCCATCTCGATGTTGAGCTGTAGCTGTGGGGGAGTAGTTTCTGCTGCTACTTTCACAGCTACTAGTTCTCCAGTCTGGTTGGATTGGAGTATGTATAATGGTAGTTTGATTGACCTATTTAGGGTATGTCCCTGGTCAATGAAAATCCCAGCACCTGCTCTTGCATCGTCCTCTCTGTTCTTGGTACACGATCCATCCATTGCTATTGTTATTGTCTGGTCAGCGCTGTCTAATGTTGTTACGTGGGATGGGATATATATGGTATGTAAATTCTTGGATTCCTTGTTAGTGAAGATTCTGAAGACATCTGACAGGTCGCCATCTGTAGTGACTGTTCTGTCAAAAGGTTCCCATCCATCATTCCATGTGGATTCAAGGGATTCTAGGGACGTTTCACAGTCTTCTGCCAGTTCGCATTGAGGACCCCATTTCTGGGGCAGTGTATTCAAGAGTTGTTTTGCTCGAAGCATGCAGGTGTTTGGGTTCTCACAGGTGTTTTGCTGGCACATTTGGGTACAGTCTGGGCACTGGCAGGATTGGCTGAGTGTGTGTTGACATTGGGTAAGTACGAGGGCAACGTCTTCCATTTCTCCCACTGTTTTGATTCAGTGCTGGGCTCGCAGGCAGTAGCTGGCATTGGATGAGTTGAGGTAATGGATCCCAGGGTCTGCATGGCAGTGGCACCATATCGGCATTTGTCTCAAAACTCTCCTAGAAAGTGCAATACCAGTCACTGCTAGACCATACTTTTGTGCTGTATCGGTTAGCAGCTTTAGTTCTGGGATAGGTTGTTTTGCAGTATAGGATTTCCATGACTGTAGAAAGACATTAACGCAGACTTCAGGGTCAATGTTTCTTTCTGAGGATGGTACATTTAGTGCAAATAGGGCATCAGCTACCAGGGCCCACAGTGGTCAGGAGGGTCCAAAATTCAGGTAGGATTTTAGCCATATTATTGCTATTGCCTCATTTCTTGATTCAATATCTAACACTCTTCTTCCTCCTTTTTGAGTTGGGCCTTGTGTGACAATCTTGCTGACTGGATTTTTCTTCTTTTCTGCCCAGATATAGTTGTTGATTCGTTTCATCAGACGTTTTTCAATAGGCTTCGGCATGCCCTGTACTTGTGTCAGGTATTGCATCATCCCTCCCAGGAACATCTGGATGATGTGCCGCTGTCCTTCCATAGTTGGTGAGCTTGATGCCCATCTTTCCAGGGTAGTGTCTATTTTTTCCAGGGTTGGTGCCCAGATCTGCATTGTGTTGATTTTGTTTCCGTACCAGGCACCTATGATACACACTGCTTCACCTTCCCTGGCAATGTGGAGATGTGGCAGTAATGGTGTCATATTGTCGTTGGTTTTCTGGGTCAATATTGTTTTGGTACAGTATTCCTCACTCCCTATGGGTATAATTTCGGTTTTTGATATGTTGAATTTTGCCCTAGAGGCAAGGCATCAGGTGTCCAGTATTTTCTGCAGGTCCTCAAAATTGTCATCGGCCGATAGGAAATGGTGGTGTCATCCGCAAAGAGGTTGGCTATTAGCTGTTCTTCTGCACCAGGGATTTCAAAGCCCTTGAGGTCAGAGTTGCGGAGCATAGCTGCAAGGGGTTCAATCATGAGGTCAAAGATCAGGCAGGAGAGTGGGTCTCCTTGCCAGACACCTCGAGTTACTCAGTATTTGGGACTTTTGTGCCCGTTAATTATTACTGTCGTATGTGCGTCGATGTATAGGTTCTTCATAATTTTAATGAACGTATCTGGGAATCTGAATTTTTCTAGTACTTTCCAAAGGTAGTCATGAGCTATCTTGTCATAAGCCTTTTCTTGGTTCAGGGATATGATCAGGCCATTTTGCTCTGTAGCTTCTGCATAGTACATTACCATCTGGATTAGTTGGGTTTGGTCTGTGATTTTCCTTCCTGGTACAAACCCAGCTTGGCTTGGGTGCAGTAGGTCCAGTGCTACTTTTCCTAATTTCATCGTTAGTGCCTTTGTGTATATTTTGTAGTCCATATTCAGTAATGTTATGGGCCTGTAGTTTGTGATATCTGTTCAGTCTTTCTTCTTATATAGGGGCACATCCAGCCATCTGTGAAAGGTGTGTTTTCTGCTATCCCGTGTTCTCTGGCATCATTAAAGGCATTGGTCATCAGTTTAACAATGTCAAATGCAGGTTTACCCAGCTCCTCATCATTCTCAAACCTCTCATTGATGTTCTTCCAGAGTTTGTAGGGAGCTCCATCTATTCCAGGGGAGGTGTTGTTCTGGGTTAGTTGGAGGGCTTGAAGTACATCATTTCTATCCAGTTTTGTTACAAGCTTGCCTGTTTGTTCTTCAGTTGGGGCTTTGTCTAGGTTTTCCAGAACATCTATGATCATTTGCTGTTGTAGTGGCTCTGTGTTTTCATTTATTCCTTGGAGTTGGAGGTTGTTATGATATTCCCCTGCAAGGTCTGCCATTCTCTGTGAGTTCTTTTCATATACTTCATCGCCATTTCCATCTGATGTTGCATCCAGCTTTCTCTTGGTTTCGTTTCCTTATTGATGTTGGACCAGTATCTACTTGGTATTTCATCTTCTAGGCGATGTCACACAGATACTTCCTTGCAGGTGTTCATGTGCCTGTGTCTGTAAGATCTATGCACTTCCCTATACTTCTTATACCTTTCCGATACTTTCCTATACTTCACTTTTCTGTACTTTCCAGTAAGGTCCTGTCCGGATCCTTTCCAGTAGGATCCTTTCCAGATCCTTTCCAGTAGGGTCCTTTCCGGATCCTTTCCAGTAGGATCCAATGACTTTCCAGTACAGTCTTACTTTCCATTACTTTCCTATCACTTTCCGATCATTCCTTCATTTCCGATTCATCTCCAATCCTACTCCAACGTCTCCACTTCATATCCACAACTCCACTTTCCTTAGGAGGCGTTTCCCTTCACCTTTCCTTCTGTAGTTATATTACTCTTCATTTCCGATCCTTTCCTATCTTATTCCTACACTTCCTGAAGTAGTACTTAAGCTAGTACATTTGTAGTAGATAGCTTAAGTGCAAAATTGACAAAGCTGGTCTCCTATCCTTCCTCGATGGTTCCCTAGAGCTTCCCAGTCTTTCCGACTGAAATCCCTATTTATCTTTATAAGCTCTTTCCTATCTGGATCCACTCGGAATCTCCATCCAATCCACTCAAGACTTCCATCCGGGTCCTTGGTGTTTCCTAGCATTGGGTATCCGCATGGACTTGACAGTGTCGTTCTATTGACTCTATTTTTTCCTGTAGCACATTTGCCTGTAATATGTGTTCCTCTTCATAAAGTGGTTCGTCATTTAATATTCGGTCCAATTCCACTTCTGCTTTCCTTTTCTGGTGTATGCACCTGGAAATAATGACTCTCTCTCTGTGCCTCGCCATATCAAGAATGTCTGTCATACAGCAGTGCCAGATTGTTTGGGGGTTGTTGGAGGTGGTCCTTTCAGTGAGTCTTTCATTTTCCATTTGGGCTTTGAATCCCTGCTCATGGATGTATTTCTGTAAGATGTTGTCTTTTAGTATGTGGTTTGGGAGTTTCCATCGTCCCTTACCAATATATGGCACTTCCTCACTGGATACCTAGACTGAGGTCAACTTGTGGTCTGCACCTGGGACTCCCGTTACTTCGATTTTCCATTCCCTCGTCAGCAGTAGTAGTTTGTCAGTGATATAAATGCAGTCAATTCTGGATTGGGAGCCAGGTTTATTTTGAGGAAAGGTGTATGTTTTAGTGTCAGGATATGTGTCCCTCCATCTGTCTTTGAGATGAAAGCGTAGTTTGAGGTTGTCTAACACTTCAATAGCCTCTTCTGGATCATCATGGGTTGGTAGTTGGTCAATCATGCCATTTTCTACCATGTTGAGATCACCAGGGACTATGTTTGTATTTGTTTCCAGAAGGTGGCATTGTCCTTGCCATTTGTTCCAGAGACATTTGGTGTGTATATTGCCATTATGTTTATCTTTCCTTGTTTGTACCAGTTCATTCTGATTAGCAATGCTCTTCCAGGAACTATTACAAAGGATTTAATGTCAGAGATGTCAGCGAGCTCTCGATTTAGGACAATGGCTACACCACATTTTGATGATGGGTTCTCTGGATCTGCCGTTGAGTAGATTCATAGCTGTTTGGAGTATTTCTGCTCTAGGAGCTGTTGGCGTTGTTCTGGCAGGTGGGTTTCCTGTAAGGCAAGTGCTCCTATTCATTTTTCTTTTACCAGTTGATTTATGTGTTCCCATTTGCCTTGAGGAGAGGACGTGTCATGGTAGGCATACCCCCTCATGTTCAAAGAGGCAACTCGGATAGCAGCATTCATCTGGTGTTTTGAATCTCGCCTTCTGGTTTTACAGTTCCCCGCAGTGTTTGGGTTATTTTGTTGGGGTAGGCTTTCAGATTCTGGGTTTTGGGTTGGTGGATTGGGCTGTGTATTTCCAGTTTGGTTAGGTTGAGGATCTCATGTCTCCTCTAGTAGCAATGCATCTATTCGTTGCATGGTTTCGTCAATCTCGTTTAAATGGTTGTTATGAGTGATGCCTGTCTCTGACAGTGTGTCTGAGTCATTCTGACTTGAGCTTCCCAGCATGTGTGTCTGGTTAGTGAACACATTCCGTGTTCTGACCGCGTTCTGCAGCTCGTCTGTCTCGCTGAGGGGAGATGACAAATGAGACATTCTGTCTCTAGCCCTGGATGCTGGTGTATCCATGGCTGTGGGTTGTAATGACCTCTGTTCCTCGTCCAGGTTTGTTCTTAGAGCAGCCCCATCCGAGTCACAGAGGTCAAGACCTTCTCCGTTTCCAAAAACTGGGGTCATGCTATCAACAAAACTCTGGCCAATGGTGGAGCCTGGAGTTTCTCAAGCAACCCCAGCCCACCTATAGCCAGTACCGTTGAACCATCGAGAATGTGAGTTTATATCGTCTGTGTCATTTGAGTTAGTAGCAGGTAAATGTGACACTCCACCTTGGCTTGCCAGGTGTTGGTTTCAGTGTGTCGAGAAGGCTCCCTATAACTACAGTAAACCCATTCAGAAAGGAATACAGTAGCCATAGGGTTGGGGATGGGTGTGCCAGTGCACCACTCAATAGGCCAATTAGTGATGTGCAGGCCTGGGCTTGGCCTGAAGCCCAGGGCTTGGGCCTTATAAAATCAAGGCCAAAGCCTGATGCAGGCCTGAGCTGGGCTTGGGCCTGAGCCAGGGCTTTTCTGATGAAAATGTAGATTGAGTGTAGTTGTAAAAGAGTAGGGCTAGATTTTAGATTTTGTGTAGATTGCGTAGGTTCGATGTAACTCCGTAGTAACCTTAATAAATCAATACTTCATAAACTCGAATACTTGTAACGCCAAGGCAGCCAGTAAGTATCAGAGGGCACAAACACCTAATAGCACCAAGGCAGCTAGTAAGTATCTGACGGTTGAGGTTGATAAGCGCAAAGCATTGTGTAGCCACTCAAGAGTTCTCACTTTGGGCAGAAGGTAAGTTGGTAGGCAAAGTAGTGATTCAGGTTCTCTCTAATACAATGTGGTTTGGTATCTATAGTACTACGAGTGCTTGTGGAATACAAGAGAAACTTCTAGGAGATCAAAGAATATTTGTTACCTGTGAGTCAAAAGAATTAAAGAGAATTCCATAGAAGATGTAATTTAATCAATGCAAGTAAGAGTAATTCAAAGATAGATAGGAAAATGCCATAGTTCCATCACAGTAGTATATGCTATGTATGAAGTATGTACACAAAATTAATGTGCATTATACTAGAATGTCCTCCCATTATCACCCTCTGACTGCCATATCTCTAAGTAGGTCTTATCCTTCAAGAATTCCTGCCACTACTCAATGATCTCTAGCTCCTATACTACATCTTCCTCCTCCATGTACTCATTTTTTGATGTAGCATGTTCCTGATAAATCAATTCCCATTTGATGAGGCATTTGAGGAATTGTAAGGTGTACTCAAGAAACTAGACTATATGATACACCACTAACAATGCAGAGAATCAAGCAACCCTATTTTGAGACAAGAATGAAGTCAGTACTTAGCTCTTTGATCCCTGAAGAGAAAGAGAAAATGCACATGTACATGTAAACAAAAAATCCTGAGTACTTAACAGCAAGTAGTGATGTGCAGGCTCAGGCCTGAAGCCCCAAGCTGGCCCAAACCAGGCCCTAAAAGCCAGGCCAAGCCCAGGCCCGATGTAGGGCTTGAAGGGCCTAAGGGCCTGGCTTGCAAATTTGGAAAGCCCGAAGCCCAGGCTGGCCCTGGGCTTTTCTAAATTTGAATAGCCCCTAACCATCACATTTTTCTATGTCGGTCCACCGTTTCCTTCTTGTACCTCAATGCCGCCGGACAGTCAACAATGGCCATCAATCATCCAATGGGCCTCCCTGTATGTTCATTCCTTCTCTTCAGGGTTTAAATTAGCTTTTGCTGACTTGTGCGTCTGCTAGCACACCTCTCCACATGGTAACATTGGTGCTATCAGGGCTCAGACATGTTTGAGGGTTCGTCTGCATAGATTCTGTAGTTTTCCCTGGGTCTTTCTCCTTTTGATTCAGCCAGCATATTCCAGTTGAGATGTACTATAAATTTTAGAAAGAAATCCACATACCAGTACATCATTTCCCTTCCCTCATGTCTGAGACTCAGACTCCAAGCAATTCTGCTCCTGAGAAGCGCACTCGTACAGCAACAGCAAAAGTCACTGATCCAAATAATATTGGTGACATAGAACTCTCTGATCATCAACGTGCCTGCAATGAAGCTGAAGGCACTTCAACAAAGTGAAAAGCCAATAATGCGAATCAAAATTATCAGTCCAAAAGTACATATCTGTTTGGATCATAATTCTATTTTCTCATTGATATACTGATCCAAATCACTCTTACACACTTCAGAAAAGCGTTCAAAGCCTGCTGCTGTGGCAGCTACCACTATGCCAACTACCACTACACCAACTACCACTATGCCAACTACCACTATGCCAACTACCACTACGCCAACTACCACTATGCCAACTACCACTACACCAACTACCACTACACCAACTACCACTACACCAACTACCAACTCAGCTGATTCAACAGTCGTTGACCTCAACATTTCTGACTCAGAAGTGGAAGATGAACCCAAGCTCTTGCCTACCCATGATGTCGAGCATTTATTTGACAAGGTTACAGTATGTGGGAAAATAAAGAAGAGATGCAAAACATGCAAGTGAGCACATCAGTATTGATTCTCCGAGTCTATGTAATTGTGTCTCTAAACGCTCCACTAGGAAAGATCTTGTCCCTGATGTGACGACATGTTGCCGGCATATGCAGAGTAATCATGGGGTATGTGTGTTTTTTGTTTGTTCAGTGAGAATCTTTTGACGAAATTGAGATTTAGGGTAAGTATCAAAACTGGGCAGCGGAGAATAACTTCCTTTCAATGCTTCCAGTCGATACTGAAGCTCGTCGCAAGGAGAAAGAAGACATGCAGAGCACCTTAGATGGACATGTACAGTCTTTACCTCCAAAAGAGACTGTTGTTCCTTATTCCAATGCACTCTTCCTTGAGGTGGCAATTGAGTGGCTTGCAGAGACTAACCAGGTTTGTGTGATCTTTTTATGACTGTCATTTTGCATTTAACAATGCATAATTTCGAAGCCTGCAGATGCTATTCACCATCCCAAATTTCAGAACATGATCAACATAGCTGCTCGTGCTACAGAAGGAGTCAAAATTCCTGGTTGCAAAGCCACCTGATGCGCAATCATTGACTTGTTCAAGAAGAATATCATGGCCCTTTGTCAACAGCTTTTAGTAAGTGCCCATGTTAAATCTTCTGCTTTCCTTAATCATCTATTTGCAGTCAGATGTAATCAAAGGTACCATTTCAATTACCTGTGATGCCTGGCAGGCAGGAAATGGTGATGCGTATTTTGCTGTAACTGGTCACTGGATTGAGGAGAAGTCTGGTGGCGAGTGGAAGCTTGAAGGGGCTCTGCTTGGGTTCACACAGATGAACTCCTCCCATAATGGCATTGCATTAGGGTGTGCACTTTTCAGAATTCTCTGCCGATTCAAAATTGTACATAAGGTAAGTGTTATCTTCTGACTAGAATGATTGATAGCACTGCTTAAAGAAATCTAGCTGGGTTGGATCACCTGTGACAATGCCTCAAATAATGGTACTATGCTTCATACCCTTGGATATCTGGTAAACTCGCATCATTCCCATCGAGGTATGAGGAAATGGGATCATGTAAACAGACATATCCAGTGATGAATTGAATATTTATCAAGTATGACAATCACTAACTGCTTCTTTAGATGTCTAGCGCATATTATCAATCTTGCCACGCAAGCTCTGGTTTCAGTGCACTCAAAAGCAAGCCACTACAATCCCCAATCTCCAGATTCTCACGAACCTGATCTCAATGCCATGGAACGTGATGTACTTGGACTTGTTAGAGCAATCATTGTTAAGGTAGTATCTTATGTTTTCAATATACTTTTGGGCACTTAATGCTTTTCAGGTCCGTTCATCAGCAAAGCGAAAGCAGGCATTCCTCAATCTGCAACTTTGGACCAATAGCAAAGCTCTGCAGCTTCTACTTGACATGGTGGTTCGCTGGTCTTCAATGTACACCATGCTCCATTGGGCAGAAGCACTTAAAGAGGTGAGATTGAATTATTATTGTACACTGAAAAGATATTCACCTGGCAAACAGTTCATCAAAGCTTTCATCTATGAGCTCTCACAGGAGGAGAAGGATCTCACAAAACAACACAAGATTGATGCACTGTCTCTCTCTGAACAGGAATGGATAGAAGTTGATACATTTATTGACCTTCTTGCTGTAAGTCAACTTTTACAGTCTCTGAAGAGTCAAATCCAAAGTTATTCACTAATATTCTTATTGTAGCATGCCAATAAAGCTCAGCAAGCCTTTTCATCTGAGCATGATCCCACTCTCCACACTGCCCTTCCTGCTCTTGAGAAACTCCACAGTGCTTGGGAGAAGTGTATGAGTAAACTGAAGTACTGTAAGTTTATGCAAGCAATGCAAGCAGGTGCCGACAAACTTGAAGGCTATTATAACAAGACATCAGACTCTGATGTGTATGTGTTCTCAATGGGTGAGTCTTTTTGGAGTCTTTTTCCTATCTAAGTTTTTGTACTTACATGCATGAAATATTTTTAGTACTTGATCCCAATCAAAAGATGGCATATATTAAAGCCAACTGGAGCGAAGAGGAGTATAAGAAAGCCATTGCCTTTACTGAACAGATTGTAAGTTTTATGTTGCAGTTTTTCACTGCCAATGCTGAGCTTTCTGTATTAGTTCAAGGCACATTATGAGGATATCAATCAGATAGTCTCCACAGATACATTGCAAAGGGCTAAGCCCACCAAATCCAACAGTACTTTGCTACATGAAGTTTCAGATGATGAAGATGACAATGAACCTATGACTCAGACCTGTGAGTCTGTTCAAAATGCCATAAAGATCAAGCCATGGCGCAGCAAGTTCAATCTGTACTTGAGCACAATAGATGCAGTACCAGAAGGAATGTCAATTGTGAAGTGGTGGGGGGTAAACTTCTTTTCCACCTTTTGTTCTTACATTGTCCATTGACATCAACATATCCTACATGGAGCTCACTCGCATGGGATTACCTTGCTATCATGGGATCATCAGTTTCAAGTGAGCGTGCCTTCTCTGGAGGTGGCATAGTGATTTCAAAGCACCGCAACCGCCTCAAGAGTGATCTGGTAGAGGTGTTGCAGTTTTTGAAGTGTTTAATCAAGCGTGAATTGATTTACCGAGAGCATGCAACATCTAAAACTGAGTACAAGCTGGAGAAGGAGGATATAACCGATGAGGTGGAAATATGCGAAGAGCAGCAGGAATTAGTGAAAGATAGTACTTACAGTGGCCAAAAAAAATTGTCCACATGTTTGGCACTTTTGGAAAGATTGCTGATTTAAGAGCTATTGAGCAGAAATCTCAAAACATGGCTGGTGGTAGCAAGAAATCCTTTGATTAGAGCTACAATAATCTGTCTGTTTTGTCTTATTTGGCCAAATATCTGTGGAGTTATGATTGATTTAAAACTGTATGTCATTTGGACAATTTTTTGAGTTGCCACTTCAAAATCATTATTGCAATAACCTGATGTGTTATACATGATGTCATGGGTGGAGCTGTACAGTAATGTAATGTATACACTACAATGATGTCATAGCTGCCAGCTGGAGCATACATAGCAACATACAGATGCTCTACAGCCTCTATGAAAATCATGGGGTCCCTCATATCAGCCCAGAAAGACAATCTCTACTCTCTCCTCTTAACTGCCTCTCCATCTGCAAAAATTGCAGCTCAGACTGGAGTATGGAAGCCAAGAGTTGCTTTTGTGGCTTAAAAGACAAATACAGACAATGAGAACAATACAGCAGGGTGTCCTAGGAGGCTCTCTACTACTTGTGAAGAGGTTAGATTGGAAAAAAATCCATTCTGGTAAAGCCAGATTGCTACACAAGTGGCCTGAAACATCAAGGCTCTTCTTGGACAACCTGTCCCAACCTATAACAGCCAAAACATTCCTGAAAACGTCTTGTGGCGATCTCCAAAACACAGAACAAGTGCAAACTTACAGTGACTTGCAGCAAGGCTCACTTGAAGTTTGCACAGATGTAAAAAGACCAGGCTGTAGAAGGCTAGAAGTGGGTCATTTTCTCAGATAAGACCAAAACCAATTATTTTGGGGCAAATATGCCCCAGCATGTGTGAGAAAAGAGAGATAAATTCATGGTACAGCAAGATGTGACAGAAATGATGACATTTGAGAGAGAAAATGACATGATGGGGTAGGGTATGGGGCAACAGTAAGCAGTAAAAATGGTCCAGATGAAGGGGAAGATAGATTGCAAACACTATATGACCATCTTAAGTAACAAAATCCTGGAAAGCATTAATAATATGGGAGTTGATCCAGAGGTGGCCATTTTTCACCTGGGTATTAACTTTCTAAAGTGCTATATCCAATGGTTTCCTTTATCAGAACATGTCTCTCTACCTATAAAAGCAACACTCTGCTTTCATACTTCAGTCTGAGCTGAAATTTTGATAGAGGGAGGGGCAGTTTGGAGGAGAGAGTAGAGATTGTCTTTCTGGGCTGATATGAGGGACCCCATGATTTTCATAGAAGCTGTAGAGCATCTGTATGTTGCTATGTATGCTCCAGCTGGCAGCTATGACATCATTGTGGTGTATACATCACATTACTGTACAGCTCCACCCATGACATCATGTATAACACATCAGGTTATTGCAATAATGATTTTGAAGTGGCAACTCAAAAAATTGTCCAAATGACATACAATTTTAAATCAATCATAACTCCACAGATATGTGGCCAAATAAGACAAAACAGACAGATTATTGTAGCTCTAATCAAAGGATTTCTTGCTACCACCAGCCATGTTTTGAGATTTCTGCTCAATAGCTCTTAAATCAGCAATCTTTCCAAAAGTGCCAAACATGTGGACAATTTTTTTGGCCCCTGTATATTGATATATGGCAGCCAGAGGACGACAACGACGATGAATGGGAGGATGTGATAGTGTAATTAGAGTCTTTTTAAATATTTTTATTTGTGTTACTATGTACAAGTTACGCCTGAGCACTTCTACATAGTAAAGCCTGGGCTCAGGCCCAAGCCAGGCCAGGCCCGCATCAGGCTTGGGCTCAGGGCTTGGCCTGGATAATACAAGGCCTGAGCCCTTCCAAGCCAGGCCTGAGCCTGGGGCTTCAGGCCAAGCCCGGGCCCGCACATCACTAACGGCGAGACAGAACCCTTACAGCAAGTACCAGCACTTACGGCAATCCATGCATCGGATCATCTGGCTATCTGTCGGATACCCTCTGCTGGATGTGGATTGGGCCTCGAGCAACCTGCCATCCGAGTGGATTGCATCCAAATCCGACCAAATCCGATCTGTTAGGAGCCCTACATGTAGTTGAAGAATGACGGCTGTTACAGCTAGTACAGGTCAAAGTGCGCCACACAACTGCCAGGAAAGTCCCAAGCCCGGGGCCGGCCCTGGGCTTTGGGCTTTCCAAATCCCAGGCCCGAAAAGCCCTGCATCGGGCTTGGGCTTGGCTCGGGCTTTTCGGGCCTGGTCTGGGCGGGCCTAGGGCTCAGGCCCTAGGCCCGCACATCACTAAGGCCAATCCGAGAGCTGTCCTGTAAAGTCAGTAAATGTAGGCTTACGGAGGAGATTTGGTTGTGCGCTATGGTCACATACAACCGGGCTGAGCCTGAACACTCAGTTACTAGGGATAGAAAGGTGAAAGTAAATGTATTCTAGATACCATACTGCATGTACCTGCAGGCGAATACAATTTTGGAGGTTATGCTTTAGCCAAAGCGGGGCGAGATAAGGGGCATAGTAAGTAATAGGTAGGATATAGCATGACATTTGTTGCCGTATGCACGTCAATGAATGCTGCGTTTGCTTAAGCAGTGGTAGAATGAACAAGGAAAGTTGAAGAAAGTGGTGGTGGATGGGAAAGAGGGGCGTCGCGTTCTTTCTCTTGTCCTCCACCACCAAGAACACTCTGCTTGAATCCTGTGCGTGTTTTATGGTGTCTTTCAATGTTGACACTTGGCTCATAGATCGACATGTACATAGATAGTTACACCGCATGCATGGACAAGCTTCTGTGATGCTGTGACTCGCAACGAGCGCTACACTCTGATAGAGTTTAGAAACAGATATCACCTCCTCACATGTTCTGTGATACTGTTCCTTATACCCCGTCGTATGGCTGAGTCCCCGTGGCTATCTCTAGGCAAATCCGCTGCTCAGATTGTAGCTGAGTTCACACCAGTCCCGGGGTTGGGGCCAGGAGTAGACGCGCTTTGTACCTTCATTACAATATGCCAGGGCGTCGCCGCGAATCGGTACGTAATCTGTTTCTTCCTGCTATCCTTTTGCTAATCGTTCTACCGATCCAGCCGCTCAACTCGTAGACTGTGCGACCTGTGCCATGAATTGCTGCTAGCCGTCGAGAAATACAGACCGACGCCGCCAAATACCTTGGACGCTGCCTTTAAGAGTGTGAATGCATGTATCGTTAGCGTCAAGGATAGAGCAGGAACTTGGGCCGGTCGTTCTTGGGTGGGAGGCTTTCTCCATCAAGCACAGATCCAAGGAGAAATCAATCAGTGTAAAGAGGACATTGGCAATTGCTTCTTAAAGTTCCAGGTATCTCATAAATTATCTTCGTTTGAGTACCAGAGCTGATGATCGCATACCGTCTAGCTGGTATCGGCTGGCACTACGAGCCAGTGGCAAGCGGACTTCGCCATTGTCGTCCGATCTGACCATGCAGAGATCATTGCCTACCTCTGTGATATTCAGAATGGACAAGAAATATTGAAAGAGATGATGAGCTTTCAGGGGCAGACGCTCAGCGGAAAGCTGGAAGAACTTATGGGGATGATGCAAATAGTACGTGACGATTACCTTCTTGTCTTCCGATGCTTACCGTTGCTGAATTTATTACAGCTACTGGGTGAAGTACGGAATACCCAAATTAATCCGCAAACAAACGCCCAGACCAATCAATATGTTGGCCTTGCACACAACCTGTACGAACTTCAAAAGTCCACGAATACACTCCTTCCCAATCTCCATCTCTTCTCGGGGGAAATCACAGACGTTGGAAACCGTGCGGTCTTTCGTACGGCTACAGTGGATATCTTTAAAGGTCGTTATCTTCAGGAGGTGGTGGTTGCTGTGAAGGTTTTAAGGGCACTGGATGGGAATGAGAAAACGCTCAAGGTGTGTACTCTGTGCTGTATAGCTTGGCTATGGTGCTCATACTAGATCTGTAGCGATTCTCAGATGAAGCTCAGATCTGGGAGAAGGTATGGAAGCTCGACCAAGGAAAATACATCCTACCGTTCTACGGGTTTTCGTTAGGAGAAGATATCGATTTCTATCCGTAAGGCTTCTTTTCCTTTTCCCGTTGTGATCTGCTAACCCGAATCTCATTGAAGCTTTACGGTCAGCCCGTGGCAAGAGAATGGAACTGCTCTCTCTTATGTGAAGGAGAACGATGCGAACGTGAACTACAGACAGCTAGTGGGTGACAGTTGGGCAGCTACTTCTTTTCCTTGTTTCTCAAAGTTCCGGGTCACGATAGATCCGAGCCATAGCCAACGGAATCAGGGTCCTGCATTGCTTGATGAAGCCTTCCATAGTTCATGGTGACATCCGAGCGGTACTGGTCACTTTCTATAACTTCATACCAACACCATTCTTACGCGACCCAGGCAAACATTCTGATTGACTCACAGGGTAACCCTCTCATCGCCGACTTCGGTTTATCGAAGGTTGGTCATCTTTGAGTCCTCTTCTCACTATTCAAACTCATAGAACGTTTCGGATAGGTGTTAGAAGACGTGACAGAGACACCGTTCACTCAAAGTACCGCTGCGGCTAATTTGTGTCGATGGTTTGCTCCAGAAGTGTACACTGGGAAAGGGATGATTTCCTTCGCGTCAGATATCTACTCGTTTGCGATGACGGTCCTTGAGGTTCGTAGAGTTCCTCTAAATCTTCCTTTTTCAACCCTGACGTTTTTTCTGATTTCCCCAGCTTCTAACACATGCCCCACCCTACGCGTCTATCAAACATCCTCAGGAAGTCGTGTTGGTCAAGAACCAGCGCGATTCTCCTCCCAAACCAACTGACGCTAGAGTCATTGAAAGAGGGTTGGATAAACACCTCTGGACGTTATTGGTAGAGTGCTGGAACCGCATACCTGGCGCGAGGCCTGGGATAGAAGAAATTTTGGAGAGCCTGGAGGGGTGAATTACGCATACATCGCTTGCGCGAGATCCCCAAGCGCGTGGTTTTGGCCTCTATACATACTACCTGGGATGAAGTGTAGCCAGACGAAGTTTGAGCATGTCAGGTTGTTGATATTTATTTCCCCAATGCCTCTTCAATATCTATATGCATCATACATTCCTTTGGAAGAGGAAGCAGTCAAATTTCAAAGACGACAGACGCTGTGGTCTATCTTTATGGACTGATATGTTCTGTCATCTTGACACAAGCGCTAGCGGCACTCTATGTGACCCACCATATTAGTTCAGCCCGCCACCACCTTTTTCTCTTTTTCTTCACCCTTGCATCTAAGGAATCCGCGCCTTTGACTTCTCCCGCTCCTAGGCCTACATATTCAAAAAGTGAGTCTACACACGAGTCGCTAGCATTCCGCCCGACATACTTATGTTTCCGTTAACCCAGCTAGTTCAAACCTCTCGAACTACCGTACGAATGTCTCAGAACCAGGATAGTACCAATCCAACGACAACTGCTTCGGTTTCAGAGCAGATTTCTAGCCCTGATGATCAAGAAGGGGTATATTTGTGTTTCATATCGCAAAAAACCTTCTGAGGTAGTTATTGGTATCATGAACAGGCTAGACCTGCCTTGAACGCGCCACTACGAATTCCCATTGGGGAACCTAGTAAGTCTGCCTCTGAATGGGTACGTTTACTACAGTCCATTTCGCCAGAACTCTCACCTGAAAACGTCTACTAGCGTCGAGTTGCCCTTTCGCCCTTCCTACATCTGGAACTTGCAAAGGTGCTACCTAGCACTATATAGGTCGGATACGCCGGGTATACGCGTATGCACCCCTCCTTCTATCTAGCACTATGTCATCCTATATACCCAGCTTACCGACTACAGCGAGCTACAGCGATCGTCCTAAATTTTGATTCATGAGAGACCCTGAGACCCTGAGAGACCCTGAATCGGCCGCCTTCCTTCAAAATAGCGAGCTCCTTCATTCGGTGTTTCAGATCTGCAGACGAGATCACCACCAGACGACGTACATCCCCTTCCAGCCTCTTCTCTTGATTGGTCCTTACAGCGATCTTCGGAAACATTAAATGCTGCTTGTATTATACTTACTAAAGAACTAACTACATGTAATGACAGATCATCTATAGACAACAAAAGAAATTCTAGTTGGTAGAATTAAAGAGATTTACTATACCAGACGAGTGAAAAGGTGAAACAATTGACAAAGACTCTACTCATCAGCTGCAAATGCTGAGACATTGAGGCTGGGGGTCTCCTGAAGGAGGCTGCCATCAGGATTGCTAACACCAGCAGAAAGGCTGACGAATAGTAAGTATAATGCAGAGCTTAGCAACATGAGACTTACCAGCTTGAACGGAAGAGATCTTGCTGGACACAGTAGAATGCCTGAGTTCGCGTACGAGAGAATTCCTCCCAATCTCG
This sequence comes from Tetrapyrgos nigripes, assembly GCA_013368315.1. Lineage (NCBI taxonomy): Eukaryota > Fungi > Basidiomycota > Agaricomycetes > Agaricales > Campanellaceae > Tetrapyrgos > Tetrapyrgos nigripes. The sequence goes on along the minus strand of JAACJM010000111.1, from coordinate 103,329 downwards.
GAGCGTCTTCACGTGAGTGTTGTAGATTCGTTCATAATTTCTGCCTGTGAAGTTGATCGGTTGTCGAGCTCCTGTACGCCACTCGTCGAGGGCACATTCATACTTTAAGAAGTATAAGCACTCAGTCTTAGAGAGAAAGACTTGACTTACCGCAGTCATAACCAAAGCCAAGCAAGGAATGGGAATTGCACCACCCTCGAAGAAACCTGACCTCAAACCCTCTGACTTATCATGGTCATCAAAGAAAGTCTTTTTGATGATTGTGAACATGACCTCATTACGCATAAGAGTTCCTTTCTGTGTAGTGTCGAAGGGATTCTGGAAGAACTATTAATAAAGGAATGTGACCATAAGGATTATTTGATGTACCTTGTAAAGGAAAGCAAACCCCGTCTTTAGTTGGTCGTAGAGTTCACGATTAGCGGCGATAGAAGCAGGATCAACTGGCAGCTGGAATTTGAAACCAGCAAGTCGAGCCTCATCGACGGCTTCTCTGGCGATGGTCTTGACTTTGCCACGAAGTTGTGGTGCACGGTCTTTTATCTATGACATTTTTAGCAGATATCCACAAGTAAATTGAATACTTACCAAAGCCAACTCAATGCCAGTTGGATCATCTACGACAGGACTCAAGCCTGCTGTGTCTTGAAGGAAACGGAGGGCCCTAGTATATGCGCACTTTGCCATGACCTCCAGGCTAATATCAGTGGGAAAGGCATCAAAATCAGACATCTCTTTTCGAAAGAAGATGTATGAAAGTTTGATGATCGGCTGGCGGCTGGGTGGGACTAGCGAAATACGGTAACCATCACGTCGATTGGGCACAGAAGTTGTGGTCTCGTTGCCGCCGTCATCTGGATCACCACCATCACCACCTACGGACACCTCAGAAAAGGATCATTTACTGCCACCAGCAGGGCCCGAAGCAGTAGTGGACTATCAATGTATCAGTAGTAAGAACGGCTTGAAGAAAAGCTAAGCTCAACTAACTGCTTGTAGACCACTCATGCCCGTTGCTGGTGGTGGTGGAATATAAGGGCGACCGTCAAAACTTGCTTGCAAAGCCTCCTGTGGAAGGTGGGCACGACGGCGTGGGGTCCGAGTAGCCCTACGGTCAACCGGTGTGCATTGGTGTTCAGGAAGTGATACATGTGTGACAGTTATCTGGATAAAAGATATTGTCAAGTTCTCGTCAGAAAGGAAATTTTAAAAAAACGTACATCATTGTCATTGGGCTCTGGAATTTGCGTAGGAGAGATGTTGTCGTCCTCGGGTTCAGCCTGTGGGTTGTTGGCCAGTTCCGAAGCCTCTTCGTCTTCTGGGGCTACTAATTGAGGTATCAGCCAAAAGTTCACATGGTCATTGATGTTTACCTTCTTGTGGCCTGCCGACGGTCTCCCGCATAAATGCAAGCAGCTCCATCATCCTCGCTGGATCAGAAAGTAGCTGCTGCTCAGCAGCATTGAGTGTCTGTGGCTGAGGTACGTGGTGGGGACTGGTATTCTGACTGATGATGTCGGCAGCGATTACGTCGGCACGATTACTGATGTTAGATGACACCAGAACTTGAGGCGTTGTCTGGAGCGAAGCAGACACTGCTTGAGAAGTACTTGCAGCTGTGGGCTTAGAAGCCTGGCGCATTCGTGTCTCTGCCAGCTGGTCTTCTGTGAATATACGTGAGCATCAGATTTTGAGGAAATACAGCAGAACACGACTGACGATATTCACGCATCCGTGGAGTCAGCTTGGAGACCCGAGAGCCTCGTCCTAGGTTCTCTTCCTCTTGGGCTGAGAAATTGATAGATTGCATGATATCACCGAGAAAAAAAGAGAGAAAGAAAAAGGGAAAATGTAAAAACGAGTGGGCGGTGAAGGGAGTTAGGGAAGAAACAGAAATAATGTTGAAAGTTAAGATCACTTGATAAGCAAAAAAATTCTTCTAACTCAGCTCTGGCGAAATTGTTTTGTGATGCCATATGGACACTACCTGATGTCCCTGAGTAGTCAATCATATTGCTGAAGGACTTCACAGATCCACCAGGAACTCCACTTGTAATGCCTACCACCGACATCTTTTCCTGTCCCTACTGCTTGACGGCACAGTTTCCTACCCGTACTCGCCTCAGAAACCACATCTCGAATAGTTGGCTTTGCAGATTTAACCACGTGGCTGCAATGAAAAAGGTCCGAGACTCAGTGACATTGCACAATACGGCCGACGCAGTACAAAACACACAAGACTTTGGTAACCACAACAAACCTTCCGACAGACATGATGACGAACTTCCCTACAATCTCGAGTCCACAGCACCTGCACCCGCTTTCTGTGAATTGCCACCAGTAGTGACGGATGAGGAGGAAATTGCAGATGTGGAACCAGTAGCACCACCTTCAAGACAGGCGTCAGTCGAGGATGTAGTTGACGATGAAGATCCTCACCATTTTTGGAGTCAACCATTTCCAAACGAACATCAGGCAGGAGCATTCTACAGAGTGGGAAAGACAACTTTTCAAGAGGTTGATGATGCATTGTTGAAGTATGGAGAAGTTTGGGGTCCATTCCAAGATGAAGATGAGTGGGAGTTGGCGAAATGGCTCATAAAAAACGTGGGCCATAACCAGACGGATGCCTTTCTGAAGTTACCAATAGTAAGCTCAATAAATTATCCTGATGTGCGCAAAGCTAACTTACCTAAAGACTCAAAAACGCACGCAAGCCGTCGTTCGAAAACAAAGACAGTTTTCTGGCCAAAATTGATGCCCTTCCACGAGGTCATGAATGGAAACTCAACACGGTCACAGTTGAAGGCGACTTGTGTGACGATACGGGTGCAAACCTATCTGAGGATGTTGAGCTTTGGTACAGAGATCCTATTGATTGTATCCGGGAGCTCATTGGGAATTTGGCGTTCCAGAAATCACTGCGTTACGCACCTGAGAGGTTATTTGCTGGAGAGGAGGGTAACGAGGAGGTGATAAATGAGATGTGGACAGCTGAATGGTGGTGGAAGGTCCAGGTAAGTTGATAGATGCTGTTCACAGGCACAAAACTCACTTACTTCTGCAGGAGAGGCTTCCTATTGCTTCCACAGTATCACCGATAATTCTCTCATCCGATAAAACCAAGCTGTCCCAGTTCCGAGGTGACCAAAGTGCTTGGCCTGTGTACTTGACCATTGGTAATATTGCCAAAGACGTGCGCAGACAAGCCTCGTCACACGCTACTGTGCTTCTGGGCTATCTTCCCATACCCAAACTCGACTGCTATTCCGAAGGAGATGCTCGAAAATTTGCCCGTTATCACTTGTTTCACCGATGCTTGTGAGAAATAACAAAATCATTGGTAGAGGCCGGAAAGGCGGGGGTAGATATGACCTGTGCGGATGGACTTGTTCGAAAAGTTTTCCCAATTCTCGCGGCCTATGTCGCTGATTATCCCGAACAATGCCTAGTTGCATGCTGTATGGAGAACCGGTGTCCATTGTGCAAAGTAGCACCCGAGCAGAGAGGGAGTCCTATGCTGGCTGAGAGGAGGACCGAGCAGGATACTATGGATGTCCTAGCGTGCTATCAACAAAAAGCGTCAGATGCAAGTCAACGTGTTAAGGATGAAGGCATACGTCCGATTTTCCAGCCTTTCTGGACTCAATTACCCCACTCCGACATCTTTGAAGCCTTCACTCCGGACCTTCTGCACCAACTTCACAAGGGTGTGTTCAAGGACCATCTCGTCAAATGGGTCACGGCAATTGTTGGAGAAGACGAACTAGATGGGCGCTTCAAAGCCATGGCTGACTTTCCGGGTCTACGGCATTTCAAGAATGGGATATCGGGGGTTTCACAGTGGACTGGCCACGAGCATAAAGCAATGGAGAAGGTCTTGCTCGGTGCTGTCGTCGACATTGTCCGGAATGACGATGTTGTTACAGCCGTGAGAGCTATTCTCGACTTCATACACTACGCCTCTCTACACACTCACACAACTTCAACACTGCATGCTTTGTCGTCAGCGCTTGCAGATTTCCATTCCGTCAAGGATGTTTTCCTTGAAATGGAGGTTCGTAACCCTGCACATTTCAACATCCCTAAAATTCATTCCATGTTGCACTATCCTGAACTCATTCGTCGCTTTGGATCCGCTGATGGTTTCAACTCAGAGTCTCCGGAACGGTTGCACATCGACTACGCAAAGGACGCTTACCGTGCCTCAAATCGCAAAGATTATATCATTCAGATGACCCGTTGGCTTACTCGTCAGGAGTCTGTTGACCGTTTCACTTCCTTTCTTGACTGGCGGAGGACACGATCTATTCAACAAACATCCGTTGATGTAGAAGACATCCGCATCTATCCAGCTGCTTCTTTTCCCTCCCACTCTCCATCAATGTCCCTTCACATTGCCAAACATCCTCCCTCACATCTCCGCAACATCTCTGCTCACAAAATTATCCATGAAATGTACGCAACCCGGTTCTTGCAGGCTCTCGGCTCCTTCCTTGCGTTGAGGCACACCTCATTCATTCCGCACCAATATGACCTCTTCAATCTGTACATGAAAATCAATATCCAGCTGACCGTCATACCATATGCAGGACAACGCAACTCGGATCTCAGAAATACATTACTCGTTTTTCCGCCTGCAGCCGCTTCTGGTAGAAGAGCAGCACAGCCGTGCAAGTCTGGTTTTGTGTTGCTGCGCACTGATGAGCACAATATATTGACCGAAAATACACCACTACAAGGTATGGTCTCCACCTTCAAACTGCCTTTCCAAATACGAGTAACGAGACTGGTTCTATCCTTTCCGCAGGTCTCCGTGTTGCACATGTCAAAGTCCTCTTCGAAATTCCCGAAATGTATTATGGTGTCCATGTCGCTACTCCATTAGCATATGCCGAGTGGTTCACACCGTTTGGCAAGCCGGATCCCATTTCCGGACTTTACAAGCTCTCTCGTTCAACACATATGGGCAACGTTCGCGCAGAGATAGTGCCTATAGACCGAATAGTACGTTCTTGTCATCTGTATCCGAGGTTTGGCAGGGAGAGGGATAGAAACTGGACTATGGACAATGTCATTTATTCATGCCCCGTATTTTACTTTGATCCCTACATAGATTTACATACATTTTGTACTCTCAAAGCTGGAATAAAGCACTGTATGTAAAAGATTGCATTGCGTACGCTCGTCACATGTGGGGACAGATTTCTCGGGGGCACATGACTTGCCCCCGAGAAATCTGTCCCCATTCTATACAGTCATCCACTAGAGACCTAACGAACTGGCGGCCTCAAGTACTAAGTACTCTCAGCGTCTCGCAAATACCATCCCTGGAATACGACAATCGGATTCTCACCACTTTCACAGATTGCGACGTCACGGCTCTCAGGAATCTACCCCATTTGGGCTTTAAGGGCCTGTGTATTTCTTTCGTTGTTCTACGCTTGTTCTACGCGTCTTACCCGACTAGTCGGGCTACATAGCTGCGCGTAACAAATCATGTCCTACTGTAGCCAAAGGGTGGTTCCAGATGCTCGAAGGAGTACGAGTGCCTACCGGTACATATCCCATTACACTCAACAAGAAGTTTCGCCAGGTGACAGATCGACTGTTTCTGCGAGTTGACCAGCTCGGCATGGTGATGAGAGTCGGAATCGGAGAGAATTTTCTTCAAAGCACTATCCACCATGCTGAACGCCTTTTCCCGCATCGAGACCTGATCACGAAAGAGTCGTACCGCACGTTTTGCCAGGGATTGGGAGTGAGTTGGATGGTCTCTTTGATATCCAAAATAGCCTCTATATTTTCTAGCTTCTCGTGAGCTTCAGCTCTGGATTCGTGTACGATATACTGCTCGGAGCCTCCTTGCTGAATTGTCTGTGTCATATTCGGTAAATCTGCTGAACAATCTTGCAAGTTCGGGATCTTGACCTAGAAGCTCGACAGCTTTGCATAACCTTGTCACCTTCAGGGCGGCTATGGACTGCGTGAATGGCTCCTTCTACTCCATTCCATACGGTACGAGATGGTTGGAGTTGAAGACGATTGGAAGACGCGTCGCGTCACGCACACTACTACTCCTATTTACTGGTACGGTATACTTTGGGCACATTCCACTTGAAGTATGCATCCAAAGTATAGAAAGTGATAACATTTAGCGGTACACGGGGCTCTGATAAAACTATAGTAACACGACGGAATAACCTAGACTCACAGAATACTAGTACTAATAAGTAAAACAGACAAACAAGCGTCTAAACGAACATCTAACCACCAAGTATCATACGCAGACAGACGTGTCAGCGTTAGGACTACAGGAAAACAGCAAGGACTAAGGAAAACAGGGACAAAGACATCCATCATATATCATATACTACACTCAGGCTTTTATATCCTTACAGAGGATAATGAGGGGTCATATACACCTATGCCTAGGTGAAAGAGAAGGAAAGTCATCAGTCCATCAAATGAACTCAGGTGGAAATTACTGATGACACACTCACCATTTTGTAGCCCAGAACTATGCGAGGAAGGATGGGCACTTGAAGGGCTATCGCCTAAGAAAAGGGAAAAGGAAAGAAAACCAGTTAGCGTTCCATCGCTACCATTGAACAAACGAGAGATACAACACACAAACCTTGCAAAGAATCTAACCCAGCGTCCAGCTCAGATTTCTGCTTCTTCCCACCTTGCCTTTGATGAGATGAAGGCTGAAGCATCGACATCGACATCCCAGGTCCCATCGCATGAAACACTAGTTCATGCCCTGGTACCATTTGCTGTACGCCCGGTAGACCAAGCAACGACCCAGCTTGCATCCCATGCTGCATCATCTGCTGTACAGGCTGCTGCTGCTGCTGTTGGGACTGAGACTGCGCGTGTGCTTGCGACTGGTCATGCTGAGACGAGGTCGAAGCTGCTTGTCTTGCCTGAGACTGGACCTGCTGTACCGCCAACCCAACCTTCCCAGGAGGCTTCCCCTCAGCCCTACGCACGAACTCTCCCCACATTCCTCGCTCATCATCCCCAAACCTCTCAAATTCCTCCCTGATCTCCCTCGGCGCTCGTCTCCAGACACCTCGATGTCGACATACTGTCGACTTCACATAGCGAGACCCGAAGACGCGTTCGAAAGCGGATTTTTGGGTGAGATTGGGAGCGGTTGCAGACGTTGTTTCCCCTGTGGGCGAGACGGCGATAACGTGGGAGTGTGAGCAGAGAGCCTCCAAGGCGTGGAACCCCACAGAGAGTTGGGCAACAGTGTAGTCGTTTGGCCATCGTTTCAGAGGAGGATGAGGGTGGTAAGGTATTGGTGGAAGGTCTGTGGGAGGATTGACCAAGTACGAAGGAAGAGTAACTGTTGTAGGACCGGGAGTGCTGTTGTAAAAGGTTTGCGGTTGATACATGTAATTGGAAGGGTTGGGGGGAGAAACCTGAGGTGACATGGAAAGACTAGGTGATAAATCGTGATCTTGGTGTTGCGGGACTTGGTCGTGTGCTGAGGACGATGAAGGTCCAGCAACAGGTGTAGCAGACATCTCAGGAGTAGCAGTTGGATAATGTGTGTTTGGAATAAACTGTTTTGCGGGAGGCATAGATTCATGGGTAACAGAGGAAGAGCGTTTTCTAGTAACGGGGCTATGACCGAGATTGGTTGACTGAGAATCCGGTTTGGGTTGGCTTTCAACCTCCTCGTCGAGACTTGTGCATTCGGATTCTACTAGTCCTTCCAGAAGGCTTTTGCGAATGCGGTATAAAAGCCTTTGATTTGTTTCCACAACGCGTACGCTGCTAATTGTGTGTTGGTCCCATTTACCTGACTGAGGATTGTATGTGTCGAGATAACTCGTAGCTGTGAGACCCAAATCCGTAACCAGAGACGTGAAGCGAGAAAGCTGAAAAAGCGGGAATGTAGGGATCATATGTTGCAGGCGAATGGGTTCAGTGTTTTCCTTTTGGTACAGAATCAATTAATGGTATTCGAGACAAAGCAGTTAGACAATACCTTATACCAGAATACTATTGTCACTGTCTTCTGCAGTTCATTCACCATGTCAGAATCACTGGACCCGTCTTGTAAATCTCCCGCCATTACGGTCTGTCACGGCTGGGAGCTTGAGATTAACACGGTTTGCAGCCCTGAGCTGAGACAACGAACAGCCGTCACAGGTGTCAGACTATACGACCAGGACTTCATAGTCAATGATAGTGAAAGTTTGGGAAACGAGAAGCGAAGATGTACCTTTACGGACACGGTGATGTACTGTGGTGCACGGACAACGTTGGCTATGGAGACCAATCAAGACAGGTCCACCGCAGACCAGCGGTGATTCTCACGCCACGCTACTGCTGTGCTCATCACGTCTCCGAATCCCATTTATAAGAACGAGTCCCTAAAGCCTAAAGGACCTCATAATTCCAAGTTCACTCGAACCTTTACATCATCAACTGCATAACAATGTCCCGTTCGCTCCTTCACATTGTTTGTACAAGTTCCTTTGCCTTAACACTTCCTCTCGCTGTGTTGCGACGGTATCCGACCGTCTGCATGCACCTTTAAATGACAAGACCAGGAATAGAATTACAGACTGGCCGCAATACCAGAACGGTCTCGTACTTTTGAACAGCCTGTGACTGTTTGCTCAAGCTGCAAAAAAGCGGCTAGGAATGAGTAGTCACGTAAATTTATGACAAAGGAGGAGAAGCAGGTATACAGTTACACTGGTTTGGGCCAAGCGGAGGCTTGTGTGGCCATGGCAGTTTCGATCTGCTCAGGGCTCCAGTGAGATTTTCTGAGGGTATCCGCGACAGCAATGTTAAAAATGTAAACGTACCCATGCATCAATGTACAGTCAGTACTCCTCCAACCAACGACTTCATCTCTCGCAGTCATCTGAAATTTTTCAGAAAATACACCGTCAACACCCTCGGCCTCATCGTCAAACTGAAAGTGCTTAGTCCCTTTGAAACGTCACGTGCAAAAAAAAAAAAAAAAAAAAAGAGAGAGAAAAATACATACCTCGCTTTGACCTCCCTAAGCTGTCGGGACCAAGACGCAGTTACGTCTACTATTGCTAACAAAAGTCTCTTATCCCTTATACAGTCCGTACGCAAATTGACGGAATAGGAGAAGCTGACGAGGAAAGATGGTCGAGCACACTGGAGAGGGCGTCATTCTCCTGAAAATCCGTCAGATGGAGCGTTTTGAGATGCTGCAGAACAAAGATTTCGGAAGTGGTTATGAAGGGGGAAACAAACAAGTTTGCGAGGTCGACCGTGCATTGCTCCAGATTTTGGCAGTTAGAGAAGAAGAATAATTCTTCGACGGTCACTACGCTAGGCACTCGCAGTTTCAGGACCCTTAAATGGTTCCACATTTCCCGTCCGAGCTGCGCAAGTCCTGGATCTCGATGGCAGCTTGGTTATCATATGTATATCTCAGAGACAACTGACGAAGCCGGGGGGCATCCATCAGAAATGGAAGTCCTCGATGAGATATGAGACGTGGTACATCCCCGCACGTCAAATCCAATGTGGTCTGGATAATGCACCAGGTAAGTACTTAAGTAGGAACTACAAATTAGACATATTTCCAACGCCTCGAGTGCTCGGCTACGCATTAGAGAAGACTGACGGTTTCGAAGTCACTATCATCCAACGGATCTTCCGGAGGGTGAAAAAGGTGGTGGTTGCCATATGCCTGAGAATATACTGAGATATTACATATGGTATCGGAGGGTATCGGTTGTTAAGTACGTTAAGTTCTGGGACCATCCGACCTCTGGCGATATCTTAGGCTGTGGGCTCGCAAACATAAAATCTCTGGAAACTGGGAAGCTACTGAGCGGTGACACGAGGATCTGGAGAATCCTCCTTGCCGAATCAGCTTATTTCATCTGGAAAATGAGATGTGAACGAATACTGGAAAACGAAAACAAAGAGTTCACAGAGCGAGAGATACGAAACCGTTGGCTCAAAATGATCAACGATCGCCTGGAACTTGATTGCAGAATGACTCGCAAAAAGTTTGGCCCTAAAGCCGTTCCGAGGAAGTTAGTTAAAACTACTTGGAAGGGGCTGCTGTGCAATGAACATGAACTCCCAGATGATTGGGTAGATAAAGCCGGAGTTTTAGTGGGTATTGAAAGTGACCGCCGACGCAGGACAGGAAGTAGGGAGAGGTAAGTAGGGTAGGTACCCGGCAGTCACCCCGGATTCGAGTCCCACACTCAGTGCGTAAACGCATTTCTCTGGGGAGGGAAAGGAATTAATCTGCTTGGTTATGATTACATCGCTATGGTTCTATGCTCATATGCGCGGGGCCAATGGACCCCACACCTACGTGTGGTTGTGGAAGGTGACTGTGTCCCCTGTCTGCAACCGTGAAGCACTCCTCCAAAAAAAAAAAAAAAAAAAAGTACGTTAAGGTCTCGTAATTATAGTGATGTGCGGGCCGGGCTTGGGCTCAAGACCCCGGCTCGGGCTCACCAAGAATCCAAGCCCGGCCCTAAGCCCTAAGTAGGGTCGGGCTTTGAGCCTGGGCTCAGACTAGGATGATGTCGTCGCGCAATCAAAGTGTTGGATTAGTCTGAAGTTAGGTTTGTATGATAGAAAGTGAACTACTTACCTACATTAAGCATTTACTGACTCAAACTCGACATTCTTGGTGCCAACAAGTGGTGGATAACAGATGGGGATGACCAGGAAGATGGTTAGACGCAAGTTAGACATCGAGAAACTGTAAAATTGTGTGAGAACTTGGTGAGAATGCCTGCAAAAAAGAATTTTCAACTATTTATTGACTATTTTTATTGGCCAGTAACAGGGCAATAAGTGTTGTTGAAAGCCCGGGGCTGAGGCCTGAGGCCTGAGGTTTGGGCTCAGGGCTTTCAGAAATCAAGCCCAAGCCCTCCTCAAAGGCCGGGCCGGGCTTGGGCTTTCAGGGCTGGCCTTGGGCTGGCCTAGGGCTTCGAGCCCAAGCCTGCACATCACTACTCGTAAATTGATTGGCAACCCTCCGGCGGTGTAAATAAAGTCCCCCCCCTGTTTTTTCAAGTACATACGCAGGCCTCGAGTTAGTTGGTGCAGGAAGACGAGGAAGGGGAAGAGGAGGGGGTCGAGGCTGCGAGACAGGATAACTTGTCGATGGCAAACGTCCATGAGCGGTAGTATGAGAGGACCTGGTGACAGCAGCGTACTTTAGGTCAGGGCTCATCAGTCCTGACCGGAAACTGACTTTATGAGAAGCAAAGAATCTCTTATTTGAGACATTGCGGCTCTCGCTCTCTCTATTGTCTGTTTCTCGTGAGACGGTATCTGCAGGGGCAGGGAGAGAGTTGGATGATGTGGATGTGGATATGACGCTGGAGAGCAAACCAAGGGGACGTGATAATCGCACCCAGGCACTCCTGTTCTGGAGAGCTGGTTGGTCAGTGAGAGGTGACAGTGAATCCTTATCGAGAGAGGGAGAACTAGAGGATGCCGTGGTGCTTGAATGGATGCTGGTGAAAAAGCTGGAATCGTTGTAGCCTGACTGAACTCGAGTACACATATTTTGACTGAGAAGCATGGTGTAGATGTCGTCACCTTTGAATTCCTTAAAACGGTCTGGATACGACTGCACGAGTGCAATCTGTAATCGTTTGAATGCCGTCTTAGCATCCTCGCTATAATCTGGGGTCATTGAAACACCCAGAATGCCCAAAAGACAATAGGCTAAGTCTGGGGGTCTCGTTGTTTGCCTGCCCGCACACCATGTCATCCTTTCCTGTATATCGATATCTTCAATAGGCCGACTCCCACCCAACACTGCAGGAGGAATGCCAGTGAGACGAGATATGCCCAACTTCAAGAGGCGCTTGGATCCAATCGCTTCCCAGCCTGCACCGAAGAACAGAACTGTCATGGGTAGTTCCCCAATCCTCCTAGCTCCTAGCTATATTCACCCCTACTCCTTACTCCTCTGTTGTCTCCTGTTCTATTATTGTATATACTACTCCTTTCCGTATTAGTATAAATACTTGTACACTCGTAGTAGTTCAGTAGCCTTATCAACACAGACTCTATGCCTTCATTCATGGCCTAAGGCACCTCTCTAATGAGTCCATCTACGGTTCTCGAGACTCTTAGCCTGGTCCCTTACAGTTTGATAAGGCTGTCATACAAACTGCCTGGTGCACTATTTCCTTCTGTGCTCCCTCAGCCTTTGTCCTCTGGCTGTAAAACCCTGAACACTCTCCTGCTCCCTGTGTGTTCTTCTATGCGCTGTCACTCCTTCGTTCATCTCTAGCGCTTCCTTCTTCTTTCACTCTTCGGAACACTTCGCCGACTGATACGCACATTCGGACTTACCCCTTTCGGACCATTGGCGCTCGTCGTTATTCCTTTCTTCCGCCACTATCACCATCTCGACGCTCTACCCTCTCGACGCTCATAACAGTTGCCGCCCGTCATTCATAAAGTTTCTCCGACTTATATTCATCCCCCCAACACTTTCCTTGCCCTTCTCTAATTCTCTCATCACTCGGCATACTCCCCAGTCTCTGGCCATGTCAATTACCCCTATCCAACTCTTCTCCTTCGCTTTTTCATCATTTACCGCCACTCACTACCCTCTCTAACGATTCCGAGTTCTTCGCCGATTTGATTCGAATTTAGCGTTTTTGCGTTCTCGCGCTGTCAACACGCCGTTCCTTCACTCTAATACTTGATATGCGACTTTCCATCGCTTCGGTCATCGCCAGCAATCCAAGAATCTTCGAATCCTTCTCCGACAGATTTCCCAACTTCTTGGCCCTGTCATACACTTAACCCCTATCTCCGTTCAACTCTTTCGCCACCTTTTTTCTTTGTTCGGCTTCTTTTTTGATGTTCGACACGTAACCCTCTCGCCTCTGAGGTATGCGAAGCGTGTTGTATCATCATCGACTCTTTTACCCTCCTGGAACATTACTTCTCACCATTATCGGCTCTTAATCATCATATCAACTCTTTCTCGTTGCCAACTTCAATCGTCATTCATTCCCACCCTCTCGCTGTCACTCGCACCCTCCCTCGCTCATAATTTCAGCTCTTCATTCGCAAAACTACAGTCTTGACACTTCATCAAATCCACTCTTAACCGTCGTGAATTTGATTCGCGAAAAAGGGAAGATAATAAGACTATAAGACTATAGGACGAGTATGAGGAGTGAGCATTAGGGAACGACGAATACATGTCCTTTGAGATTAATATCTCTGACAAGTATGACGAATGGCCCTTAGAGAATGAGAAATACGAGTCTTTGAGGTTTAATCTTGTGAGTTCTATTATCCAGGATGAATGCATAGGTTTGAGGATACGAGAACCATGCATGATATCTGCTTTTCTGTTCTTTTATATTTTACCATTTTCTACCTTCATCCTTCATTCTTACACTCCGACTTATTTCTTCACATTTATCCCTGCTTCCATTTGCATTTGATGTATTCGCATTTATGGCTCCATCATTGTCATTTACTTTCATCTTTTGCACTTACCCTTTGACATTGCACCTTCGTATGCATGTTCATTCATCCACCTCCATTTGCTCTCCTTGCATGTTCATATGCATCCTTGCTTGACAGATTTCCCATTTCTTGGCCTGTCTTCTATGCATTACTCATCCACACTCATCCACATTTGTGATCTGTGGATCATACTTTGCGTTCGCTTTCCATCAGTGCATATTAGGCTTCGGTCTACACTTGCAGGTCTCCTGATATCTTCTCAATGTCAGACTAGGCTTCGGTCTACTCTCGTCATTTCCATTTTTGATTTACTTTAGGCTTCGGTCTATTTCGCCAATATTTCTTACCTCTCTCGCTTCTACCAGTGATGTATTTGCGTTATCAACTCTTTCCACTACCTTTCCTTTCTTCGTGGCTGCTTTACCTCCTTGCTGCGTCGTACTCAATATATTACTACCTTCATCCAATTATGCCTTACTTATGCCATGCCATCTATGCCAATTTTTCTTTTACTTTACTACACTTCATAGCTACAAATTTTTTTTTCTTTAGCTTAGAAGGGGGATAATGTCATGGGTAGTTCCCCAATCCTCCTAGCTCCTAGCTATATTCACCCCTACTCCTTACTCCTCTGTTGTCTCCTGTTCTATTATTGTATATACTACTCCTTTCCGTATTAGTATAAATACTTGTACACTCGTAGTAGTTCAGTAGCCTTATCAACACAGACTCTATGCCTTCATTCATGGCCTAAGGCACCTCTCTAATGAGTCCATCTACGGTTCTCGAGACTCTTAGCCTGGTCCCTTACAAGAACGTTGCGAGGTGCAACCAATTCCTGCAAAGTCCATCCTCTCTGAAACCATCCACTGCTCCAAAACCTTGGCATTAGATCCCGTGCAGATCCATCCTTCAGCTTGTAAACGTCAGTGAGGTATGCATAGCATACTTCTGAGTGCTGGTAGTATGAGTACATGGTGTTGACGTCCCGCACGACTTCGTCGTGATTGCCTTGGTTGATGCAAACGGTGTCAATCCAGATGTAATCGAAACCGTCTGCACTTGCCTCCCTGCAAGCACGCTGTATCTTCTGGTAACCCAGTTTCTTCTTTGTCTCTGGTCGAGATTCCAAGTAGTCTTGATAACTGATTTCTTCGCCAAGGATCCATCGATGAGATAGGATAGCGTAGGGCGGTGTTGGATCATTCTCTGAAAAGTCGACCAATCTATATGTATGCATGTTTATGAGGCGCTTAGGAAGGGTCTGTCAAGGCGTCGTTGATCAAAAGGGCATTCTCAGTCTGGCTAATAAATATTCGCACCTTCGCAGCGTTTCTCTCCATGGTTGTAGCCGCTATGGGATCGACAAAGAACCGGTGTCCAATTTGCAGATGAGAGCTTTATAGTCGCCCTAGGTCAATTCCTGGTGTTAAAGGCTATGCAATCATTCAATGTCCCAGCAGAAACGGACCTAACTTGAAAATGGTAAAGATAGACTCTCGAAATTGCATTCTGAGCTTTCAGAGCGGCAGAAGCAATAATAAAAGCTGTGGAGCCAGTGCATTGAGCTTTGGTCATGAGTAGACGCTGTGTTAGAATCGATATCGAGCAAAGAGGTATAGGTAGATCAGTACAACGCGATTGCCGCCAAGATCCTGTAACTTTAAGCGCCTGGGGGCTGGGGTCGAGCAAAGCAATTGCCAACAGCGCATCTCAAGGGGTGTGCAGGACCTTATTGCCACATATCACCTTGATTTGCGGCCATAAGCCCTCTGATGATCCCCCCCAAGGGGTACCCAGAACCTTAATACCTGACATCACCTTGGGGGGAGGGGGGGGGTGTAGGGGTCCTTATGACCCAAAGTGACATGCTATGTAATAAGCACTTGGATGACCTGTAAGAGCCTTCCATTCAGTACAAGACTTGCTAAAAGCATAAAATGAAGACAAAAACAGCATCTAGGCTCATTCTGTTAGCTGAGAAACCAAATCTAGAAGGAGGCTGGACCGTTCCATTGCAACCATGTGACTTGTACTGCATGACATCATGGCAGTAAGTGTAAGAAAAATGCAGGTCAGCATATGTACAATCTAAATAGGGACAAAAAGAGCATGTATACACACTTTTAGTGCAGTAAAATATGAGTCAAAAGAGCGTTGATGATGGGGTTGGGGAGATGAGGTAAGCTTATGTAACTTTTGCTTACATACTACCTTCCATAAAAGGAAGGAGAGGGGGGAGGGAGGGGAGGGGGTCAGGCCTTATGACTGAAAATGAAGGTGATGTCCGGCAGTAAGAAAGTGGGTACCCCTTGATCCCCCCTCCCCCCTCCCCTACTAAAAAAGGGAATTTCCTGCCCACGCTATTATATTCACAGCACTGCGTGTCGACGACACATCACTTCTCTTCCTCTACAACCGCCAATTTCTAACGTCTCAATATGCTGTTACCCGAATCCTATCTTGACGTCCACTTTGCATATCTTGCAGTAGCGGGTGCTTTCTGCTGTAAACTCGGACTAAAGGGAGAAATTAAGTATGCAATATCCGGAAAGGAATTATAAGAACACATGGAGCCCCTTTCTTCTTTCCCTTTCCCATCTATACAATTTTTGTGCGTCCGAAATGAATGGAGAAGTGAAAAATTGCTGTGGTCTGGGCCATCTGGCCTTGGACCTTCCTGATTTGGTGTATCGGGCAGTTCCCACATGCCCTAGGCGCGTCTTTGTTGTAAGAACATTGAATTGAGTGTTTTCCAGCTACAGCAAGTACTACGAACCATTTCTGGGGCGCTAGGACTAACTTTGTCATTCTCAGTCATAAGGACCCCTTGACCCCCCCCCCCCCCTCCCCCAAGGTGATATACGGCAATAACATTTTGAACACCCCTTGGCGCATCTTCAAGTTGTTCGTTATTAGTATTTTGATATGTTGAGCCCCCCACTCAAAAAAGACCAGATGATACAATTTGTGCTTGTACTCTGCCTTGTTGAGGATAAGTGGAGATAAAGTCTTACATAATTGATATCTACTTCCCCTAGGGGGGTCCTGCTGTGCTGGGACCAGCGAAGAATCCACATAGAGAGGTTTCTTCGGCAGAGGCCTGGGTACATCTGGAACCACCCTTTGGCTACAGTAGGACATGATTTGTTACGTGCAGCTATGTAGCCCGACTAGTCGGGTAAGACGCGTAGAACAAGCGTAGAACAACGAAAGAAATACACAGGCCCTTAAAGCCCAAATGGGGTAGATTCCTGAGAGCCATGACGTCGCAATCTGTGAAAGTGGTGAGAATCCGATTGTCGTATTCCAGGGATGGTATTTGCGAGACGCTGAGAGTACTTAGTACTTGAGGCCGCCAGTTCGTTAGGTCTCTAGTGGATGACTGTATAGAATGGGGACAGATTTCTCGGGGGCAAGTCATGTGCCCCCGAGAAATCTGTCCCCACATGTGACGAGCGTACGCAATGCAATCTTTTACATACAGTGCTTTATTCCAGCTTTGAGAGTACAAAATGTATGTAAATCTATGTAGGGATCAAAGTAAAATACGGGGCATGAATAAATGACATTGTCCATAGTCCAGTTTCTATCCCTCTCCCTGCCAAACCTCGGATACAGATGACAAGAACGTACTATTCGGTCTATAGGCACTATCTTTGCGCGAACGTTGCCCATATGTGTTGAACGAGAGAGCTTGTAAAGTCCGGAAATGGGATCCGGCCTGCCAAACGGTGTGAACCACTCGGCATATGCTAATGGAGTAGCGACATGGACACCATAATACATTTCGGGAATTTCGAAGAGGACTTTGACATGTGCAACACGGAGACCTGCGGAAAGGATAGAACCAGTCTCGTTACTCGTATTTGGAAAGGCAGTTTGAAGGTGGAGACCATACCTTGTAGTGGTGTATTTTCGGTCAATATATTGTGCTCATCAGTGCGCAGCAACACAAAACCAGACTTGCACGGCTGTGCTGCTCTTCTACCAGAAGCGGCTGCAGGCGGAAAAAACGAGTAATGTATTTCTGAGATCCGAGTTGCGTTGTCCTGCATATGGTATGACGGTCAGCTGGATATTGATTTTCATGTACAGATTGAAGAGGTCATATTGGTGCGGAATGAATGAGGTGTGCCTCAACGCAAGGAAGGAGCCGAGAGCCTGCAAGAACCGGGTTGCGTACATTTCATGGATAATTTTGTGAGCAGAGATGTTGCGGAGATGTGAGGGAGGATGTTTGGCAATGTGAAGGGACATTGATGGAGAGTGGGAGGGAAAAGAAGCAGCTGGATAGATGCGGATGTCTTCTACATCAACGGATGTTTGTTGAATAGATCGTGTCCTCCGCCAGTCAAGAAAGGAAGTGAAACGGTCAACAGACTCCTGACGAGTAAGCCAACGGGTCATCTGAATGATATAATCTTTGCGATTTGAGGCACGGTAAGCGTCCTTTGCGTAGTCGATGTGCAACCGTTCCGGAGACTCTGAGTTGAAACCATCAGCGGATCCAAAGCGACGAATGAGTTCAGGATAGTGCAACATGGAATGAATTTTAGGGATGTTGAAATGTGCAGGGTTACGAACCTCCATTTCAAGGAAAACATCCTTGACGGAATGGAAATCTGCAAGCGCTGACGACAAAGCATGCAGTGTTGAAGTTGTGTGAGTGTGTAGAGAGGCGTAGTGTATGAAGTCGAGAATAGCTCTCACGGCTGTAACAACATCGTCATTCCGGACAATGTCGACGACAGCACCGAGCAAGACCTTCTCCATTGCTTTATGCTCGTGGCCAGTCCACTGTGAAACCCCCGATATCCCATTCTTGAAATGCCGTAGACCCGGAAAGTCAGCCATGGCTTTGAAGCGCCCATCTAGTTCGTCTTCTCCAACAATTGCCGTGACCCATTTGACGAGATGGTCCTTGAACACACCCTTGTGAAGTTGGTGCAGAAGGTCCGGAGTGAAGGCTTCAAAGATGTCGGAGTGGGGTAATTGAGTCCAGAAAGGCTGGAAAATCGGACGTATGCCTTCATCCTTAACACGTTGACTTGCATCTGACGCTTTTTGTTGATAGCACGCTAGGACATCCATAGTATCCTGCTCGGTCCTCCTCTCAGCCAGCATAGGACTCCCTCTCTGCTCGGGTGCTACTTTGCACAATGGACACCGGTTCTCCATACAGCATGCAACTAGGCATTGTTCGGGATAATCAGCGACATAGGCCGCGAGAATTGGGAAAACTTTTCGAACAAGTCCATCCGCACAGGTCATATCTACCCCCGCCTTTCCGGCCTCTACCAATGATTTTGTTATTTCTCACAAGCATCGGTGAAACAAGTGATAACGGGCAAATTTTCGAGCATCTCCTTCGGAATAGCAGTCGAGTTTGGGTATGGGAAGATAGCCCAGAAGCACAGTAGCGTGTGACGAGGCTTGTCTGCGCACGTCTTTGGCAATATTACCAATGGTCAAGTACACAGGCCAAGCACTTTGGTCACCTCGGAACTGGGACAGCTTGGTTTTATCGGATGAGAGAATTATCGGTGATACTGTGGAAGCAATAGGAAGCCTCTCCTGCAGAAGTAAGTGAGTTTTGTGCCTGTGAACAGCATCTATCAACTTACCTGGACCTTCCACCACCATTCAGCTGTCCACATCTCATTTATCACCTCCTCGTTACCCTCCTCTCCAGCAAATAACCTCTCAGGTGCGTAACGCAGTGATTTCTGGAACGCCAAATTCCCAATGAGCTCCCGGATACAATCAATAGGATCTCTGTACCAAAGCTCAACATCCTCAGATAGGTTTGCACCCGTATCGTCACACAAGTCGCCTTCAACTGTGACCGTGTTGAGTTTCCATTCATGACCTCGTGGAAGGGCATCAATTTTGGCCAGAAAACTGTCTTTGTTTTCGAACGACGGCTGCGTGCGTTTTTGAGTCTTTAGGTAAGTTAGCTTTGCGCACATCAGGATAATTTATTGAGCTTACTATTGGTAACTTCAGAAAGGCATCCGTCTGGTTATGGCCCACGTTTTTTATGAGCCATTTCGCCAACTCCCACTCATCTTCATCTTGGAATGGACCCCAAACTTCTCCATACTTCAACAATGCATCATCAACCTCTTGAAAAGTTGTCTTTCCCACTCTGTAGAATGCTCCTGCCTGATGTTCGTTTGGAAATGGTTGACTCCAAAAATGGTGAGGATCTTCATCGTCAACTACATCCTCGACTGACGCCTGTCTTGAAGGTGGTGCTACTGGTTCCACATCTGCAATTTCCTCCTCATCCGTCACTACTGGTGGCAATTCACAGAAAGCGGGTGCAGGTGCTGTGGACTCGAGATTGTAGGGAAGTTCGTCATCATGTCTGTCGGAAGGTTTGTTGTGGTTACCAAAGTCTTGTGTGTTTTGTACTGCATCGGCCGTATTGTGCAATGTCACTGAGTCTCGGACCTTTTTCATTGCAGCCACGTGGTTAAATCTGCAAAGCCAACTATTCGAGATGTGGTTTCTGAGGCGAGTACGGGTAGGAAACTGTGCCGTCAAGCAGTAGGGACAGGAAAAGATGTCGGTGGTAGGCATTACAAGTGGAGTTCCTGGTGGATCTGTGAAGTCCTTCAGCAATATGATTGACTACTCAGGGACATCAGGTAGTGTCCATATGGCATCACAAAACAATTTCGCCAGAGCTGAGTTAGAAGAATTTTTTTGCTTATCAAGTGATCTTAACTTTCAACATTATTTCTGTTTCTTCCCTAACTCCCTTCACCGCCCACTCGTTTTTACATTTTCCCTTTTTCTTTCTCTCTTTTTTTCTCGGTGATATCATGCAATCTATCAATTTCTCAGCCCAAGAGGAAGAGAACCTAGGACGAGGCTCTCGGGTCTCCAAGCTGACTCCACGGATGCGTGAATATCGTCAGTCGTGTTCTGCTGTATTTCCTCAAAATCTGATGCTCACGTATATTCACAGAAGACCAGCTGGCAGAGACACGAATGCGCCAGGCTTCTAAGCCCACAGCTGCAAGTACTTCTCAAGCAGTGTCTGCTTCGCTCCAGACAACGCCTCAAGTTCTGGTGTCATCTAACATCAGTAATCGTGCCGACGTAATCGCTGCCGACATCATCAGTCAGAATACCAGTCCCCACCACGTACCTCAGCCACAGACACTCAATGCTGCTGAGCAGCAGCTACTTTCTGATCCAGCGAGGATGATGGAGCTGCTTGCATTTATGCGGGAGACCGTCGGCAGGCCACAAGAAGGTAAACATCAATGACCATGTGAACTTTTGGCTGATACCTCAATTAGTAGCCCCAGAAGACGAAGAGGCTTCGGAACTGGCCAACAACCCACAGGCTGAACCCGAGGACGACAACATCTCTCCTACGCAAATTCCAGAGCCCAATGACAATGATGTACGTTTTTTTAAAATTTCCTTTCTGACGAGAACTTGACAATATCTTTTATCCAGATAACTGTCACACATGTATCACTTCCTGAACACCAATGCACACTGGTTGACCGTAGGGCTACTCGGACCCCACGCCGTCGTGCCCACCTTCCACAGGAGGCTTTGCAAGCAAGTTTTGACGGTCGCCCTTATATTCCACCACCACCAGCAACGGGCATGAGTGGTCTACAAGCAGTTAGTTGAGCTTAGCTTTTCTTCAAGCCGTTCTTACTACTGATACATTGATAGTCCACTACTGCTTCGGGCCCTGCTGGTGGCAGTAAATGATCCTTTTCTGAGGTGTCCGTAGGTGGTGATGGTGGTGATCCAGATGACGGCGGCAACGAGACCACAACTTCTGTGCCCAATCGACGTGATGGTTACCGTATTTCGCTAGTCCCACCCAGCCGCCAGCCGATCATCAAACTTTCATACATCTTCTTTCGAAAAGAGATGTCTGATTTTGATGCCTTTCCCACTGATATTAGCCTGGAGGTCATGGCAAAGTGCGCATATACTAGGGCCCTCCGTTTCCTTCAAGACACAGCAGGCTTGAGTCCTGTCGTAGATGATCCAACTGGCATTGAGTTGGCTTTGGTAAGTATTCAATTTACTTGTGGATATCTGCTAAAAATGTCATAGATAAAAGACCGTGCACCACAACTTCGTGGCAAAGTCAAGACCATCGCCAGAGAAGCCGTCGATGAGGCTCGACTTGCTGGTTTCAAATTCCAGCTGCCAGTTGATCCTGCTTCTATCGCCGCTAATCGTGAACTCTACGACCAACTAAAGACGGGGTTTGCTTTCCTTTACAAGGTACATCAAATAATCCTTATGGTCACATTCCTTTATTAATAGTTCTTCCAGAATCCCTTCGACACTACACAGAAAGGAACTCTTATGCGTAATGAGGTCATGTTCACAATCATCAAAAAGACTTTCTTTGATGACCATGATAAGTCAGAGGGTTTGAGGTCAGGTTTCTTCGAGGGTGGTGCAATTCCCATTCCTTGCTTGGCTTTGGTTATGACTGCGGTAAGTCAAGTCTTTCTCTCTAAGACTGAGTGCTTATACTTCTTAAAGTATGAATGTGCCCTCGACGAGTGGCGTACAGGAGCTCGACAACCGATCAACTTCACAGGCAGAAATTATGAACGAATCTACAACACTCACGTGAAGACGCTCCGAGATTGGGAGGAATTCTCTCGTACGCGAACTCAGGCATTCTACTGTGTCCAGCAAGATCTCTTCCGTTCAAGCTGGTAAGTCTCATGTTGCTAAGCTCTGCATTATACTTACTATTCGTCAGCCTTTCTGCTGGTGTTAGCAATCCTGATGGCAGCCTCCTTCAGGAGACCCCCAGCCTCAATGTCTCAGCATTTGCAGCTGATGAGTAGAGTCTTTGTCAATTGTTTCACCTTTTCACTCGTCTGGTATAGTAAATCTCTTTAATTCTACCAACTAGAATTTCTTTTGTTGTCTATAGATGATCTGTCATTACATGTAGTTAGTTCTTTAGTAAGTATAATACAAGCAGCATTTAATGTTTCCGAAGATCGCTGTAAGGACCAATCAAGAGAAGAGGCTGGAAGGGGATGTACGTCGTCTGGTGGTGATCTCGTCTGCAGATCTGAAACACCGAATGAAGGAGCTCGCTATTTTGAAGGAAGGCGGCCGATTCAGGGTCTCTCAGGGTCTCAGGGTCTCTCATGAATCAAAATTTAGGACGATCGCTGTAGCTCGCTGTAGTCGGTAAGCTGGGTATATAGGATGACATAGTGCTAGATAGAAGGGGGGGTGCATACGCGTATACCCGGCGTATCCGACCTATATAGTGCTAGGTAGCACCTTTGCAAGTTCCAGATGAGTACTGGACCTTAGTGATCGGTGAAATCGAAGGAGCTTTCTATATCATTTTGCTACTACGACAGCTAGTACTTTTTAAGAGAAAATAAGTACTCTGGAATTATGTAGAACTGCATAGTCACCTGTGAAGCCCAATTAAGCGACCAAATCTGATAGGACCATAGATCATGTGGTCCTATCAAATTTGATAGCTTAGACCTTCCCTCCCGATAGCGGGTTAATTATTGGTAAATTATGGATGGACTTCGTAGTTCAGAGAGCCTCTGGCAGAGTCTGGCAGGTGGAGGACGGGGATATCATGGGAGGGCGATGATGTCACAGTCGTGCTCGGATGCCGCTGTCCCGTGCTCCGCTCGTCGTCTCCCGTCGCCAACAACAGTCAACGTGTATGTACCGAAAATAAAATTGTATTAGAGATTTTGGAAATTTTTATAATTACAGTCAAGGATAAGGTGAAAGAGAGGAGGGTCCGGTACTGGTACTACCCCAGGCTGGAGAAGTTCGGGAAGGCTCGGCGGGGGCAGGCCATTCCCACGCATCGTATTGTCTTATTTCCTGCTACTGGCACAGTATCCCGCAATGCAGCGCCTTCCTCTTGAGGTTTACAACAGGTGAGATGATGGTACATTGCACATTGACACCTATTTCATAGTGAATAGCATTTGCTTACTCTCAGTAGACCACAAAGGATGTTCCAGTAGTATACTTACACATACACATCTTACTTTTTACATGTGGCTGTCTGTCTATAAAGATTGAGCTAGAAGCACTAGAGATGAAAATATACATAGGTTATCACAACAATATAATGTTATTGTAGCCAGAACTGACCAGTACATAATCCAAGGTGAAGCTAAGTAACTGTTGCTGCCCACGTCTCCATGATACATTGATCTACTTTCAGAATGCTACAACCAGCTCAGTGGCTATCCAACTACCAATTAATGACCAGGATACATGCATTCGGGCCATCGACGTTGGGAAAGCTCATCCCCGACGCTGTTCGGAGATACCCGATATCACTTCCCACACTCTCTATGAGACCCGCCCTCTGTTTGCCTCGACTCGACTTATCTCAACAGGCAGATATGTATCTCAGAGGTGAACGGAATATGCTTAGTATATGAAAATGTATATGCAGAATATTTTTTTCAATGTGATCCTTGGTATCTGTAAGAATATTGGTGAATTGATCCAAAACACTCAAAAACTGACCATTCTGCGGCATTCGTACTCGAATAGAGGGAGGATCTGAAGTTTGAAAAAGCTGAAAAAATACAAGAAGGTACCTGATGTGCTATAAACCGATAATACAAGGTATCCGGTCATGCACTATCGATTTCGGATTGGCACACTCTTAAAGCGCTTCAGTGGTAAGAACAATACAGGAAAGTTAGCACGAAAGTGCAACTTTCGAAGATCATGCCTCAAACCATCCCCAATATTTCCTAGCTGCTATATAACGATATAACATGTATATGAGTGTCCTCTGGTTCAAAAATATAGGCTGTTCTTTCAATTGGTCCGAGCTCACCGTTGCCGCCAAAGCAAAGTGGCGGGCAGATGATACTGACAACATTAAATAGTAGTGAGCTGCACATCCACTGGTAAAATCAAACCAAAATTATTTTTAAAGTGTTCTATATGTTAATTACACTAAAATATAGGCAGTTAGCGCTGCGATGTATGATTATAGGTGGAGCTGTATTCGAGAAAAAGTACTACTTCCCAGCGTCAGATTCTTCTTATTGGTAGCATAAGCTGTAGATACTGTATAAAATAACCCTACATCAAAAGATTGAATTTTTTGGCTGACGACATCGTGCTGCATTGACAAAGGCGCTCTGCGACGAGCAATCCCGACGTGCCCGCCGTTTCCGCCACATGCCTTATATGGCTAAATGGCTTATGTAACACGCTCAGACATCGTCGAGTTCGGATTCCTTTCACGTATTTAAGTAGTTCAGCTATTGTCATTATCTGTGTGGAATGAGTGTTCATTTTCTCGTCTATAAGCTTTATACCAGCATCCTAGATATCATCCATACACTGTGTAGTAGTGACCCGCTCTCATGACACTACCCGTCTTCCCAGAGTGAGAGCGCCGCCCAAACCCGACCCTGACATCGTAATAGTTCACATGCTATAGGGGGGCAGGTTAAGCTATCATTTGATAATGGACTTTGCTTTATACTTGTAATTGTATTCTATTCCATGTTCTATTGTACTATACAATTTTTTCTGAATTTATACGATTTTATTTGAGCTACATTTGTGCTCGCTGTTGTCGGGAGGGCGGGACAATGAGCGGAGCACCCGACAGCGCCTGATTTGACGTGGGAGCGGCACCGAACCCGACTATGACATCATCTACAATGCTACCCATCCCCCAGCTGGCAGAGCCCTCGAAAAGCATTAAGTCCCTCGATAATTAACCAAAGTTAACGCGCTATGGGGAAGGGGGGTTTAAGCTATCATATTTGTTCGCTTAGTTGGGCTTCACAGGTGTGCATAGTAATAAAATGTATCATCTTCTTGCAATCTAGTGTATTCCACCACCCCTAACGTAGTACTACGTACACGTGTGAACGTAAGTTTCATAAGTCATTGAGTTCACGCTAGCGTTTTCTCCGTGCTTGCTTCTCGACCATCATCTCAGCGAAGCTGTCTTGACGTCGAATAAGTACTTTCATCCCACTGTCAGCGATAGCTCGGACTGCATTGAGTTCGTGCTAGCGTATTCTCCGTGCTTGCTTCTCGACCATTATCTCAGCGTTAGCTGTCTTGACGTACTTTCATCTCATGATCACTGTCAGCGATAGCTCGGACTGGATTAGTGTTCAAAGTTGAGTCCTATTCAAGGCTAATTAACGCTTCTAGGACCCGGATTCTTATTCGTTACATTACAAAGTTGAACTGCTGACAGAAATATTTACCCTGCTTGTTGGCGAGGACTTTGTCAATGTGTTGCTGCTGTCTAGGATATGCCAGCATCGGCGGAGGGTCATTCTCAATAATCCGTCGTTTTGGTGGAGGCGGCTTGTACTCAAGTGCTCATGGTCGCTTGACTTTAGCGATTTCGAAGACAGACCTGCGAGCTTCGTCTTCGAGCGTTCAAGTGCTCAATGATGCCAATTGGTCTTTCGAGGAACTGAAGGCTCTGCGCTAGGAATACCTTCCGATTTCATCTCAAGAAATTCGCTCTCTGTACTTGGTAGCCCACTTGAAACTTATCTCGAAGACCTGCCTGGACACATCACGTCCCTGACCTCCCATACCTGCGCCACAACACCACGACTTTCTGTATCGTATTCTTGCGTCAAATACCAGGTCCCTTGAATATTTGTCCTTTGATGAGATTACACTTTCCTGTTGGGAACCGCACCCACTGTTGATCTTGTTCCGCCTGACCGTACTATCCTGGAACTCCTTCGTTACAGTCATGGTGCCCTCGATGTCATAGAACGGTTGTCGTTCTCTCATTTGCGGCGTATCGTCTTCCAGCTCTTTGGAGCCGACTCCGAGAAGTTCCTCGACCACCTTGCAGTGCAAGGAAAAAATTTTCCTGGCTCCTTTATTCCTACAGCTACTGGCCAATAATCCCTCCTTCGAGTTGCTGACTATCAAGAGGTGCTCTGGCTTGATAGCAGGACCTGTTGTGAAGAGTCTAGCATCCCCAGAGCTGTGTCCTAACCTGCAAGCCTCATCTGGATCTTGCCTACTACCCGGATGATCATGATCAGACAGGCCCACTACTGGATCTGATCAACTTGAGAAACCCCGCCAATGGCCCCCTTGAGTACAACTCCTCCTCCTCCTCCTCCAACGTCTGATTGCCATGGTAACCCAGTCGATCTCCGAGTCTGGTCCGTCCTTTACCGACAAGACGACAGAAAAAATGAAAGCAGCACACAGCCTTAGCCTTCTCCCCTTCACACCTGGCACCATTTCTACAGAAACACCACTTGCTGCACCCGTGAGGCGTATCAAATCTCTGATGATTGATGGGTGTCCAAGGATGGAGCCAGGATCTATCCCATGGTTCCAGAACTTGAAGCGTGTGAAGCAGTTTAGTTGGACATATTCGAGTAAACTTCGATTGGCTCATAAAGGGTAACGGTGTCGTTGACCTCTACCGCTTGTACGAGCCTGACTGTAGATGGGCATTTTAATAGTAAGGGTAGTACGTTCGATGTGTCTGTGTCTATATCCTGGATCCCATTAAGTATCTCCAAACCTGGCAGTCTTTCAATTCATACAGGTCTCGGCCCAAGATGTGAGTCGACGTCCTGTACTCTAGACTCAAGCCACCAGCAAAATACCACTGCATTTTAGATCTTTTTCGGATCTTTTTCTTCAAATCGCATCTTGGGGAATGTGGTGGCACTTGATGCGAAGGTGACATTATGATTCATCAAGGAACAGCCTAATCTCATATGTCCATTGCGCTGCTCCTGGTCCTATTGTGGCGCACTTGCCACCCCATCGCCGTCATGATAGTCAGATGTATATTTCTTCTTTCGTTCGTTGCTGATATGAACCTGATATAGTAAGCATCGTATTGCTCCTCTCGTTCTACCAGCCAACACTCCCCACAATTTACCATTTCCCTGGCAATAAGTATAGGTGATGCGTCAGCACACTGCGTTCTAACTCTAATACAACTGGACAGTCGGGACAGCGCGATGGGGGATTGCAGCCGCCAGTGAAGTACAGGATATTAGTGGCATACAGTGGTTCTGGGAACATTTTGCTGGTGAGAGCTGCCAGTCGAGATCTGCAAATATTTTTAGTTGCTTAGCGCTTAACGGTCACTTCAAGGCTTTTAATTTTCTTTTGACCCTACTATCCTTGAAAGCTGTCGATCAGGCGCCCATGCGCCCATGCAGGTATGAACATTGAACATACATACATTACATAGGTCAAGAAGTTGGTAACTGATGGATTAGAATTTAGAGTTGAGTTACGAATATGTATAGACCAAAAATCACTGATCGATGTTGCTCCGTTAACGTTCTTCCTCAGGCTTGCAATTGCTTCCTACATACTCTGAGTCTACTTGTTCACGGAGTCCCGATGATTTGTGTCTTCTACAGAATACGCCACTCTTGACATTTCGAAGTCAAGTTACAGGTCTCCAAGTAACTCTCGGTGTTGCCGGGAAGTATGTAGAGGCAGTAATGCGAAGAGGACAAGTTCTGAGGCCCCAGGGATAGGTAACCAAGAGAAGCAGCCAGGAACTATGCAACGACCGGAGGCATAAAGGGCTCAGGGGGAAAGAGGCGACTATGACGGTCAGGAGGCGGCGGACATCCTTGCAAGTTGTAACACACTGGTGAGTTTTGACGTGCGGGGGCCGGAGTCCAGAAATGGTAAGCAAGTCAGAGAAGCTTAAGGATACTACTACGAGTCTGAGATGCCACGATTAACGTCGAAGCAGAAAGCCCATAAGGATACAGTCTCTCATAGACAGACAGGTATAGCGATCATAGAATGGTATAGTCCCAATAAGCAGAATAGCAATCCATGGGTGTATGTAGGACCAGACCAGTTGGTTCCGGTGAGGGAGAGGAATCGAGCTCGAGTCCCGGGAGTCGGCTGCCACCAGTGGATGCGAGAGCGAGAAAACACAGACGTCAGAGATGATATGATGACAAGGTTCCTTCCCTCCCTTGGTTACGTCGACGGACGTTGGTGATTTTGCTTGGAACATCGACACTACGATATGAGTGGGAACCCGTCCTATCTTTCTAATATAATTTCTTCTCCAATAACAAGAGAAGCCAGTATGTACTTTCACGCGCCTGACGCGTACGGTTCTAGCCCGAGGTCTGAATTCTGAGCTCGATACAGCTGAGATTCCACCAAATGAAAGGTTTTCAAAAATCTTTCCAGATCCATCATGACGGTGGTAGAGGACTGAACGTACTAGGATGTGTGTACTGCCACTTTGACTTGACTATATATGGCAATCTTGTTCTTGTTACTACGTCAGCTAGTAGTCGCCTTCATGCTTCCAATGACTTGGTTCAGGCCTCTTATCGGATCGCTGTGTTTGTAAGTACTTTGTATTGCTATCGGTACGTGCTTCTACTATCAATATCGTTCAAGTTCTTAATCCAAGTACTGGCAATGCTACTAGGGTAGTAAAAACTCCTATTTATGTGGTGTGTTGCGTCTTTGCCTCCTCCTTTCAGACTCACCTTGATACACGTAGGATCGTCAGTCGTTGACGTTGATTTGATCGAGGACAATCGGGAGTGTATCTGGCCTGTTGAAAAAGGAATGTCGTTCAACGGGTATCCAGTCGGACTAGGTACCTCGATCACTGGAACTAAGATGTTGCGAGTACTTACCGCTGACATCTTGAATCCAAGCTGGAAGCAATAATGTATGGCTACAGGATTAAGAAGATCAGCACTTGTGTGATCGATATGATCGATATCGAGGCTGAGTTCTTTTTTTGGTCATAACATTGTTGATCAACTCCGAGTCTCCGAGACTCAGCGTCAGTCAGATAGGCGCTTACTTCATTGACGGACTTGGTACGGATGCCCGACGACATGTTGAATAGACGAAGAAACGAATTGATGCATTGTTGAAAGAACTTGACAAGCTGGAAGAATCGGAAGATTGAGCGGGGTATAGTCGCTGACAGAAGGAATACCGATCATCATAGGTAAGTGATTGTGGCTGATGGAGAACGATGGACATGAGACAATGGAAGCGCTCCAAAAGCGCTGGAGAGACAGATAAGAGAGAGAGATCTTGTCAAAAGGACGGAGGAGGACCGGGGTCATCCAAGCAGTTCTCACTCAAGTTATTGTGAAAGTAGTGAGAAGAGGGCGAGTCAGGAGCAGTCTAGAGGCTCGGCGAGAAGACGGATTTCGAACCCTAATCCCACATCGGAGAAAAGAAGCAGTTTGTTAATGACAGAAGGACTGGAAGAAAGGAGAATTTGAGTTTACGAACATATGACAGTTATGTGCCGACGGCGCCAAAGTGTTTGGGAATGTTGATGCAAGTTGAAGAATAGTTTTTCTGCTACTTATAGTATTAGCCGCGAGTTCGCTTGCCGCTGCTATAGTTCTCCCGCCATAATAAGTCTCACATGAAGGGCTGAGAACGGCGTTGCATACAAGTGAATGTCCTGCAATCTTGGTCTCCATCACAGGAAACTCATCTTCCTAACAGATTTCTCCATTTACATTATTCCGCTATCTTCGTCATGACCACCCTGACCCACCCTCATCTCAAAATTGACACTTCCCCGATCGGTCTACCCGGTCCTTCCATGCGAGTCACCACAACCTACTCCGCAAATTCGCTGCACCCTACCAACAATTTAACCCGTCTCAGAAGTTCTTCCAATGCTTCCACATCTTCCTCCATCTCTTTCGCTTCCCCGACCCCTTCCTCGTCTGCAAGCGGTTCTACCGTATCCCTTGTCCCTCAGTCCGCAGACAAGTCTCCCACCCCAAGTCCTACCAGTGCTACCTTCGATGACTCGGCGGGTGTAATGCAGGAATATGTCCTGGCAATGCACGACTATGAACCCCAGCACAACTCTTCAACATGTCTTGCCTTTCGCGCAGGACAAGTTATTCACGTCCTCAATCGGGATTCAAGTGGTTGGTGGGATGGCGAACTAGAGGGAAGAAGGGGTTGGTTTCCGAGCAATTATGTCAATACCGACCTCAATCCCGTGGAACAGGCCGAGTCAACACCAGAGAGAGAGCACATCGTGAGTAGTCCTTCAAATGTCACTATGAATTATAACCAACGAGTCTGTAGCGCAAACGCATACACACCTATTCCAAATCCCTCTCAAGCGCAGTCTCATCAACAGACTTTGTGCATTCCAGACGACCCTCGGTCAACACCGACATAGAGTCCCATGTACCAACAGTCATGGTCCCGCTATCGCACGGCCTGTCGTTGCTCCAGAATGCCGTCTACTCAAACCGAACTACGCATTTCCAACCCTCCACAGCGTGTATCATTTCATGTGTTCGTGGCGTCCTAACTGCTACAGACACCCTTCTACGCGATGCACCAATATTACGACAATATCCCATTCTCGCAGACGAACGGAGACTCATCCTATCTACACTCGCCTCACTAGTCGCTCAAGCTAAACGCGCTTCAGAGGATTCACTAGACGAGGATTCCCTAGAGCTCGAAGCAGACGCCATGTTACGGCTAGGCCAACAAGTTTTCGCCCTTGTTCGGCGGTTTCTAGCCATAGCCGTGCAATGCGGTGTCGACCTCCCCGAGCGGCGTGATCCTTCAAGTTCATTGCCAATTTCATTTTCAGGAACTACTCTCGCCGGCGAAACATCCTGGACTAATGACGACACAGTGACTCTCGCATCAGCATCATCCTCATCACAGATGCCTATATCTCCAATAGGTCGTACACCCACAAAATCCCGACTACTCGCAAGGCCAGGCACGCCTGGAGCTAATCGCGCCAGAAGTACGGGAGACCTTCGTAGTCTCGCCAAGTTACAAATGACGGCGGTTGCAGACATACCCGCCGTTCCTCCTCTACCTAAATCCACAGTTGCTGAACGCTTAGCGTCAAAGCATAGACCCGAATTATCTGTCAGCAGTACATCTTCATCCTCATCCTTTTCTTCCTTGGACTCGTCAACACGAGCTCCTGCACGGCCTGCATTCCCTCAAGGTCCGTGCACTATGGCTCAAGTCATGGACGCTCTTCGTTCTACACACGATCACTACCTCTCTGCCGTCGCAGCCTTTGTAGGCCATGCACATTCCCATTCCCGTACCTCCCACGCCTCAAGCACAGGCCACATGTACGATCTCGTCCGCGAAATTATCGAAATGTCCTGTAAACTCCTCACCATCGTCGAATCCGTCCTTTCCCATCCCGACGTCCCTACAACCAAACTCGTCGCATTAAGAGGCTCCAAACAAGGCTTGTATTGCGCTACAAGTGAATTAGCAGAGGCTGTGAGAATGATTTCAGTACCGCTACCGCCGACGATGACCGAAGAGCATGAGAAACAGCTTTTGTTGAGGTGCGCAACCGCTGCACTAAAGGCTGGAGCGGATCTGGCGGTTGCAGTGAAGGTGTGTTTGAACAGGTCATTGGGAGAGAGGCCGTTTATTTTGGAGATTCCTTCCGTGGCTGCTTCTGGGTCGGGATCGGGAGGGTCACCGATGATGGGATTGTCCAAGTCGATAAGTATGAGTGCGTTGGGAAGCTACGGGGATGATGATATGGAAGAGGGTGATATGACGGTTCATGGAGATGAAGACCCCACGACGACCATCAAACCCATTCCTATTCACATCCAGCTGAATGAGCCTTCGTCAGGTTCAGAAAGTAGCGACAGCATCTCAAAGTCTTCCTCGAGATCAGGAGATACAGACGTGACTTCCCCCGATGACACCAAATCCACGAAATCGATAAAGGCTTTGCCGCCTTTGATTCTATCGACACGACCTGTGGAACCTGATTTGGCTTCTCCTTCGTCCTTAATCCAGACAGAGGAGGATGGCACGACTTGGGAGGGTAGCACTAGAAGCTTTCCCGTATCGGCATTGGAAGAAAAAATGCTCAACGGCGATCTCCCCGCTCCTCCAGAACCTATCCATCCCATCCCCGAACTCATCGCTGATCCCGCTGGTTACATGTTCTCGCATGATTACGCCGCAGACGAAATCGCATACAATACTGAAGGTGTTTTAGTCGGCGCCACTTTACCGGCTTTAATCGAAAAATTGACACCTCATGATGTCGTCGTCGACCCAGCATTCTCTGCTGTATTCTTCATGACGTTCCGAATGTTTTGTTCACCTGTAGAACTTGCAGAGACGCTTTTGACCCGGTATCATCTTTCACCTCCTCGTGCGTTGTCAGAGGATGATTTGGGGGATTGGATGCAGAGGAAAGGAATCCCTGTCCGGTTACGTGTGTCGAATGCTATCAAGTTGTGGTTGGATGTGTATTGGAGGGCAAGTTGGGATACTCCTGCGCTACCTATCCTTGCGTCTCTGACCAGCGAGATTTCAACGACGTTTAGTAAGCCCGCTGAACGTATCATTGAGTTGATTCGGGCTCGGATGGATAAGGACAACAATGACACAGCCCTGAGTCCCAAGGGTGTGCAAGATACAAGAACTCGCGATCCAGGCATGTCATTAAATCCTCCTCCAGCAGTGGCGTTAACTTCAGAGATCCCCCGACCGACGATGACCAAGACGCTGTTAGCAGCTCTGAGGAGCAAGCATTATTCGTCGATTGTGATTACAGATTTCGATGCATTGGAGCTGGCGAGGCAGTTGACGATCATGGAGAGTAATCTTTATTGTGCGATTACGCCTGAGGAGATGTTGGAGTCTGGGACTGGGAGTGGGTCAGGGCAGGAAAGGACAGCGAACCAGGTTCAGAGACCGGTCAATGTAAGGGCTGTCTCATCGTTAAGTACGGTAATTACTGGATGGGTTGCTGAGAGTATTTTGGATGAGAGCGACATGAAGAAGAGGACGGCGTTGATCAAGTTCTTCGTGAAGCTTGCTGATGTGAGTGGCCCAATTATTTTTTTTCTTTCCTTCTCATCTGATACGAAGACTAACTGACACTTCTTTCTTTGTACCAGAAATGTGTAACCATACACAATTACAGTACCTCCAGATCCATCCTCGCCGCTTTGGATTCATCGACTATTTCTCGGCTGCACCAAACTTGGACTGGGTTATCTCAGAAGAGTAAAGCGCAGCTAGAGTCTCTCAGACGACTAGCTGACCACGGTCGGAATTATCGTGAATATCGTGCCAAACTACGGAATACCGCTCCTCCTGCAGTTCCTTTCCTAGGCCTCTACCTGACCGACATCACCTTTTGCCGTGAGGGCAATCCCTCACATCGGGCGTCTCCTCTCAACGCTGACAAAAAGTTGCTCAATTTCAACAAGTACCACAAGCTTGCTCGGATTGTTCAAGGTATGATATTTTTTACCTTATCCCTTATCTTGTGATCACAATGCTCATTTTACCCATTAGACATGCAACGGTTCCAAGTACCCTACAACCTGAAAACTATCCCCGAAGTCCAGGACTTCCTCAACTTTGTCTTTGCAAAGTCACGGCAAAAAGGGGATCTGCAGGATCTGTATCGGCGGAGGTGAGTACTCTATTGTCATATCTCTCATATTCTTCTGTTTCCATGATATCTGATATACGTTCCCTTACTTACGTTCGTCTTTCTTTTAGTCTGCTCGTTGAACCGAAGCAACCTGCCGACGCACCTCCTTCGGGAGCCCCAACGGGAGATATGCGACAGCTGTTTACCTGGGCATCTCGGTCCCAGACTGTTGGTCCTAGCGCGAACGTCCCGTAGTTGGAGTCACCGCTTCCCCTCATTTCTTTTTTTCTTCTCACCTCTGTTTTCTTTGAGTGCTTTGCGGTACTTTCCTTCTTCCGAATTCATTGCTATCATTGGGCACTTCTTTTTTTTTTTTTACCGTTCTTGGTCGTCCCATTCACCGGCACATTTCTGTCTGGCTTTGTATAATTTCTTCCGTCTTACTATTCGTTCAATGTCATCTCGTTATTGGGCTTCGTTGTGTTTTCCATCATTGTTATCTGTTGCCTATAGTCTAATTCCATTTATCACTCGCATTTACACGCATCTTTCAATCTATTTCTTCCTTTTGTTCTTTCTTCTCTGTCTCTTTATCTTATTGATCGATTTGCTGTACTGTCATCGTCCACCTGTAATAGACGTTACTTCTCGAGGACCGCACATAGTATAAAGGATCTGTATCCTAGACTTTTACAGACGCTTTCATCTTTTTCTTTGCTTCTCATTTGTCATATCTACGCCTGCCATTGCAATTTGGCGTTTGGAGAGCTGTTTTCAAGATACAATTACCAAGGACTACATGTCTGGATCTATACGTAGGCTGGCCTCTGCATGTATACTTATAGGCTATGCGATGTAATGTTATCGTTTGTATCTTGAAGAAGTTCAGTGAAAAGGCCGGAAATTGAAGCTCCACTTGATGTTGGTCGGCTACACGTCGCGGTGGTGAAGGAAGTCCGCTTTATGGGGTAGCTTACCACCATCACTACCATGTTAATTGCAGGTGAGTATCATTGTTATATTTTACTTACACCAGTAGACCTTAGCGAAGATAATACTGCAATTCTGTTCTGATGCCAATCTGATGCTACTACTCGGGATATCGAGCGAATGAACGCGCAGATCTGTCGCTGTCGCCTTCAATTTGCTTTGGACTTCATTACCCAGAAGAGAGACAATCTTCGGTACCGTGTCTCCTCTCTCCGTCCGAGTATTTCACCTTCAATCCCTACGGAGATCCTGCAGAGGGTCTTCTTGTACCGCGTCCGAGTCGAAGTGTTTCCGGTCATATCTGGGTCGGAGAAGAAGGCGGCGCCTGTTCTTTCAAGTTTGACCTGTGTGCAGTCGTTGGCGATCCATTGCTCTCGACACTCCCAACTTGTGGTCATCTATGTACCTTATCGCTCCAAACCCTGATACCGTTCGTTCCGCAGCAAAAGTTTCTGCTCTCCCAGCACTTTGAGGATGTTTCTCAAACGTTCTCGAGATCTTCCTCTAAATATTTCCATATATTCTCATCGTCATTACATGCGCGAGTCGAAGGATGGACGAGACACTGAGGTCCTTCTCAGTCTCCTCCGATGCGTTGCTGACCACTCGAGACGCTGGAGATATATCAACGCGTTTATCCCGTCCTCGAGCTTTGATCAGGCCACTTCACATTTGACGAATAGGGATGTACCACTCCTGGAGACGGCCATGATGTGCATATCCCCTCTAGGCTTCCGAAGTTTTGTGTTAGGTACCCCCCAGCTTCACCAATTGTCTGTACAATATGACCATGACGAGAAAGTACCGTCACGAGTACTCCTCGGCTCAGGTACATGGAAGCAGCTCACTATTCTCAGACTACACAGAGTGCCCAAGATTTCTTCTCCTTTTTGGTTGGTTGTCGGAATCTGGAGCGGTGCACGCCTGATTTCACAAAGCTGCGCGAGCCGCTCTGGAATTTATTCAACGGACAACCCTATGTTCTCCCGCATCTCAAAGCTTTCCGTCTTCAGGGAGCGCAGGGTTGTTTTTCCATTCACCTTTCTTGCCCCTTCTCTTTTACAGTGCTACAGAATTAACTCGGTTCAACCGGGATATTCTGTGTGCTGTAGAAACTCTCCTCGATAGATCCCCATGTTCTCTGCTCAAACTTGACATTGAAACGTCTCGAACTCCTGACTTTACATGGTTCAGTTCCTTGTACGGATTCAAGAGAGTTGGTGATTCGGAGCGATGCGGACGAAAATGGCTATTTCACGGATGATCTTTCGAGAGCGTTCACAGTAACTTCGCCAGAGGAAGACGTCTTGTGTCCTCATCTAACCCGGATGGTTTTCAATGATTGCGGTTCCGTTTCGGAACAAAACGTTTTTGGATTTCATTAATGCCCGTGTCAAACGAGATGGAAAGAAGGAAGGGCCCGAGTCATTCCTCGTACTACTATTAGAGTATGGTTTGGCACTGTAACTTCCCAAAAATCACAGAGATAACCACCGCCGATAGAGTTGCTCGGCTAAAGGTACAGCTCCCGTCGTGACATATATTATCGAAAGATTATATGCAGCTTCTCTGGCCAGATTCTCAG
Source organism: Tetrapyrgos nigripes (assembly GCA_013368315.1). Taxonomy (NCBI): domain Eukaryota; kingdom Fungi; phylum Basidiomycota; class Agaricomycetes; order Agaricales; family Campanellaceae; genus Tetrapyrgos; species Tetrapyrgos nigripes. The sequence continues at coordinate 66,826 of JAACJM010000111.1, read as the reverse complement.
CCTGGAGAGCAGAACGTCAATATTGGAACATAATACACCAGATAAAGAACGCACTACATGTTGCTGCTTTTCAGCCATCTGGAGAACACGTTCATAGTGTTTGACGGCATATGAATGCAGACCTACAAACATGGTTAACAAAAGACCTGAACAGTTTTCTGCCAAACCGACAAACATACCAAGTTGCTGGAAAGTCCTGCCAAAATTGTAATCGACTTCACTCAGATGCCATAGATCGTTGCCTCTCAAAACCCTATATTTTGACAGAAACGCCATTCCCTAAAAAAATAGTCAGACGGACCTGGCGCAGCAGAGAACCATGACAATCATTACCTGAGCTATCAAGTGATGTCGATTGTCAGACTGTCGTTGCATTGCCCGCCCAATAGACGCTATTGCAAGTGACAAACAAACCATGGGGTCGTTAGGACAGTAGTCGTAAGCATGGAGCAGGTAGACTGAGATAAGGTCAGAATAAGGGAAGATAATAGAAAGTAAACAATCTCACAAATGGCACTCTGATAACTCTTTGCAGCTACACACATCTGCCCATACATTGCAACGACCAAAGGGTTATTCTTGGTCGGAAGAGTAGGTCTTGCCGAATTAGACTCAGTAGCTGCAGAGACACTGGGGTCTACAGGACCGTCAGAGTCCTCGTCTGGTTCTTCTTGGGCATCTCCTGACTTCTTGCCAGCAAGGCCATAGCGCTTATTGACCGAATTCCACTTCAGTGCCTCCGGATTCTTCGTTGCAAGGTCGATCAATTTCATCTCGCGAAACAGGAATTTTTGTAAAGTGGACGTGATGAAGGAATCGGTTGGCCGCAATCCACTGGACAGAGATGCCATAAGAAGACGATACATTTCATTGTTGAACTGATTCTGTGAGATCAATTTTCGGCACTGCTCGACGACAACTGAGTAGTTTTTGTTATGTATCGCGCAGGCTGGATATTACGGTCAGTAGAAGTCGGTCGTAATGGAGTAGGAAAGGACAGTACCCAACAAGGACAATCGAACGACGACCTGGTACTCCGATGTCAAGTACGCGTTAGACATCAAGATATGCCGCAAAATTTCATCTGCGAGTTCATATTGAGAACGTCTGGCGAGATTGAAACAGTACTGCTGGAGTTTGAGATGTTGGTCACAACAAAGGGACAGATGAAGCAAATACCTGCATGATGACCCGCAGCCAATCTTCGAAAGAGACTCCTCGGAAAATATCAACTCCTGGTCCACTGATTTTGTTCGCTTTACGGGACAACTTCTCTCCTTCTGTACAGGATTGTGAGATTCACGGAACACAGAGACGTTGGGAACCTTACCCAAATCAAGCTGTAACCTTGAAGCCATGCGGTCTTCGTCTTCTTCTTGATTTTTCGGTCGTCGCCTAGTGGCTCTCTTTGGAAACATACCTCTAAAGGGATTGTGCTTTAATATTGGTCAGAATCAGGTTTCACGCCAAAGCAGAGAACATACCCGACTAGCCAGAAACAGGTTTTTCGTCTCCCTAAAGGTATCAATTAACTTCTCCGCTTCCATCATCCATTCTCGTTCCACTGGACCTTCTCTACCATTTGCGTCTTCCATCAACCGGTCCACGGACTCCCTCCAGTTTTCAGCATTAGCCTGCTCAGCTACAAACGCTTCCCTTTCTTCCAACATTGCTTCCCATATCTCAGACACGCGGTAGTAACCTCTCAAAACTTCCTTCTCCTTCTCGGCCTCGAGTTCTTTGAGCTGGGCTTGAGTCAAGCGATTAGGACGTGATGATTTGGATTTCGCAGGTTTGTCTTCTGCAAATAGAGAACTAGAAGGTGCACCTGGTGCAGGCGTTGCTTCTGGTTCTTTGGCACGTCGCTTACGGGAATCGATGACTATGGGGTAATCGTTAGATTTTCCGATGGGAATTAACGTGAAACTAATCACCTTGATAAACGAGGTCGAGAGCTTTCCTTGGTTCATTCATCATTTCGTATACTTCCGCCAACTTCATCTTAGCCTCATTGTTTCCAGGATCTGCTGCTCTGACTGTGAAGGAAAATGATTCAGGACAAGTCTTGACACAAACGAAACTAGAAGCGAAATACCATGCTCATAGATCTCAGCTGCTTCTTTGACTTCGTCGAGCGCACGGAGACACGCTGCAGTTTGCATCAGGATGTAGACACTGCTGGTCTGTAGAGAGCATGAGGAAGGATTTAAAGGTGGAGAAAGGTCAATACGCACACTAGTGTCGGCACCAAGAATCTCGTAAATTGGCCGAGCCTCTGTAAACATCCTTCTTTCAAAGTATGCATCCGCAATCTCGATGAACAATGGTGCATAATCAAGTACGTCTTGAGCCAGGACAACATTGGCGTGCATCTACACTGTTCATTAGCCTCTTGACACCAACGAAGTACGGAAGACCTACAATTCCTTCCTCAACATCACCCATTCTAATCCTTGCCACAGCCAATCGATGGCGTGCATTGACGTCTAATAAAAATCGGCCTGATTCGATGTTTCCGCTAGGTCTTCCTGCCGCCTCTTTATCTGAAACCCTTGCAATACGATCTACTCCTTCTGGATCATATTCCCGGTCATCCTCAAACAGGTCCCAATATCTCTGTTCAATCCTTCCTTGCAGCCATCGACAGCTTGATTTGATGACTTTGATTGCCTTTTCATATTCACCGAGGGTATTGTACAAGTCGGCGAGGACAAGAATGTTCAGCAAACCGAATCCACCTCCAGGTACATCAGCAGAAGATGTGGATGGCCCTGGTCCGGAAATAGGACCTACTCCAGTCGGAAATCGAGCTTGATAGTACTCCAGAGCAGTCTGGAATAACTCGGTACAAGTGCTAAGATCATTCAGTTCGATGAGAATGGTCCGAAGTTCGGAAAGAACTGTGAGGTCGTGAGGAATTAGTTTGAGAATGGCAAGAAAAGAATTGCGGGCCTGGTTTCAGAAAGTGAGATTCTGTCCAAAATAATGGTCAGGATAGGCAAATACCGTTTTTTAGTTCCCCAATCTCTTTGGCCAGCGAGGCACGGTCCCAAAGGGCTCCAACGTTTGAAGGATCGAGACTGTAAACTTTGCGATAACAGTAAAGAGCCTGTTGATGGTGACCCAGTTCCCTGGCAGATAGTCAACTTGTGGACTGTAATGTCACAATTCCAACACGTACTTTGATTGCATTGCTAGTTTATCCCATTCTTCTGCATCGTGCCTAAGATGTGCAGCCATAATCCGAAGCTGCAAGGCCTTCTGAGGTTGCTTCAAATCCTCGTAACACTGTGCAAGTACAGACCATGCTTGCGCAGCCCGAGGTTCAATCCGAATGACTTCCTGCATTATTCTGATGGCTTCCGGGAGGTTGTTGTCCACAAACGCTTGATTCCCATCACCCAGTAAGCTTCTGACTTGATGAGAGAGTGCCGGGCCTTCTGCCCGCCCTGGCTGAATCGTTGATGAACAAACAAGCCAAAAAAGCAACATCATATAAACACACTCTTTTCTTTCGTCGACCAATGCCAGAAGCTGCACGTAAATCGTCAAGGAATTCTTGGTCTTGGTCTTGTATAGTGATATCCCAGTCTTTAACTAAGGACGTATCATTTCGATGTCGGATGTCCTGCACAAGGCGACTGGGAGTGGTAAATCGCAAGGAAGGAACACAGACGCGCTTGACATACTCGAAATCCCCTTCAATCTGTTTTTCTGCAGTTCCAGCGACTCGATCAGCCCCAGTATCTTCATCTCCGCTTTCACCGCCTTCTTCATCACTGCTAGAGAACGAGTCTGAATTGGAGTCCTCAGACTCTTCTTCACTGAAATCTACGGATTAAACAACGTCGGAAAGGCATCAATGAAAGCAGAATGTATGCTGACCAGGAACGTCGTCTTCGTATAGATCATTCCCCTCTGAAAATTCCATGATGGCTGCCATATGGTGGAGAGGAAGAGAGAGCTGTGATTAGTCTGAGACGCGAGACGCGCAGGCCAAGATCACGCGTGGACTAGAGTCTTTGTTAACCACCTCCATGTCCTTGTCCCAAAGCCAAACTGACGAGGACGTCTCCTTCTTTGAAAGAGAGCGTGAACGCCTCACCCGTGAAATCACCTCGGTCCGCTTGCTTTTCTTCCCAATTTCCTCCAAGACTTCATATCTTTGCAGGGCTTTGAAGACCTACTCTCTACAAGCAATGGCTTGAACCGAAAATTGGAGGAAGTCCTAGGAATGACGAGAGAATACGACACCATCGCTACATTATGGAAGACCTTTCACGAACTCATGAAAGATTCAGCTGCTGGAACGGAGGAAGATACTACGATGGACACTCATGGACTTCCCGGAACTGGAGGGCACGTTGTAAGGTAGAAATGAAGAGAAGAATGGCATTATAAAAAACAGAGAGAGCTAGTGATACGGTGCGTCTTTACGAGTCTGAGATATTCAAGTACAACGACTCAAGTCATAACAATAAGAGGGGACACAACAGTTACAGGTCCGCGAATAGTACACCTTCAGAACGTTCATCTTCTTTCATCATATATCAGCCCATGAAGCAACGTATGAGAATCCGTTGAACTCAGACTGGTCACGAGCTGATAATTGCCCATGGACTGGAGTCAACGTTGGTTGTTCACGCGTGAATTCTTCGTCGAAATTGCTCGTATCGGCGCTGCCGTTCTGTAAAGAGAAAGACGTCGAGTGAGAAGATGGTTGTGAACCCAGATATTAAAGTACTCACAATCGTCGGGAAATAAGGAGGTGGTATACGCTTATTCACGACATCATCCCAGTTAACATCCCTGAAAAATCCTTGTTTTTTGATCTCTTCAGCATCGTCTTTCCCCGATCCCAATCGTCGGTTGGGGTCACGGGTCAACAACTGCAATGTAGGTGTCAGCCTAAGGCTCCTGTTGAGCCGTCACAATGTTCTCACCTTTTGCAAGATCGAGACAGCATCTCGGGGCATCGTAATGGGGTATAAAGGCTCATCTTCCAAGATAGCATCGAAAATCTCATCCTCGTCGTCGCCACGGAAAGGTGATTGACCCAGGAGCATTTCATAAGTGAGAACACCGAAAGCCCACCAGTCAACAGCTCGACCGTATCGCTGTTCAAGTAAAATCTGGCCACGATGATTGAGTTCATAAATTTTTGTTTTCAGACGTCGTGTGAGATACTCACCTCCGGAGCCATGAATTCCGGTGTACCACAGAAGGTACTTGTGGTGTTGCCAAACCACATTTCCTCCTTGCACAGACCGTAGTCGGCAACTTTGACATGTCCATCCAAGGTAAGCAAGATGTTGTCAAGCTTCAAATCCCTGGACAGACAGTAAGGAAGATGCAGAGATATCATTCCTAAAATGGCACTCACCGATAGATAATACCGTTCTGATGGAAATACTCCAGGGCCAACAGAACTTCAGAAGCGTAGAACTTGGCTTGTCGAAGCGAGAATTGCTTCCTTTGGATGTGCAACATCAAATCACCACCACTGACATATTCCATGACGAAGTAGACACGAGTCTCAGTCTGGAAGCAAGAGTGGAGACCAAGCAAGAAGGGATGGCGTTCCTTGGCGGCAGCCAGGAAGACTCGTTTCTCGGATCGAGTACTAGAGACGAAATAGATGAACGACCTGGCCATCTCTTAGCACAGTCAATGAAACCCACCTTTCAACTTCATCATTATCAATAATGAATTCCTTCTTCAACACCTTGATAGCGTACAAGCCGTTCGTCTTTTTCTCTTCCGCCAACATAACTTTACCAAAGTTACCTTTACCTAGCACAGCAAGGAAGTTGAAATCGTCCAACCCAACTTTGCGTTTCTGAGTGGCTTGACGAACAGGTTGCTGAGGTGGTGGCCGTTGTTGCTGAGCAGGCGGCATTGATGAGGTTCGATCGGGATATTTCTGCGCAACAGGCGAAGGGGGAAGCCCCTGCTTCGAGGGAGGAGGTGGTGGTCCTCGAGGAGGGCCCTAATAAACAGTCCAAGTTATTTAGTTATGTCATTTGTCAGAAGAAAAAAACAGCTTCTGACCGGGTAAGCACCCGCTTGGTCATAAGGCGCAGATGGAGGACGTTGCTGTTGAGGCTCTTGAGGGTACGCAGGTGGCACTGGCACCCTTCCTCCTTGAGGAGGCCTAGCACCAGCAGGGGGCTGTTGAGGAGGTTGCTGGTAAAGTCGAGGATCGGGTGGATAACCGCCAGGTTGTGCAGGAGGATATGGTTGTTGGCGTCCAAAGGGATCGTGCTCAGGCTCCCCAAGGGTCATTCGATCCATTGCGCTCCCAAGTTGAGCTTCTGGAAGTGGAGTCTGGGTGGTTTCTTGATGCGTCTGTGCAGGCCGTGAAGCTTTCACCCTCTTGATCTCACGCCAATCTGCTAGCAGCGTGTTTGCAGTTTCCATGGACATACCGCAGAAATCAGGAACGAGGTGGGCACAGTATGCGTGACAGGTTAGGTCGCATTCGGTGCATTTACGCGCGTTCTTCCGGCCCAAGGGAAGCATATAACCACAGTGACAGCACCAGTTGGCACCAATGTTTGTGATGGGTTCGAATCTATGGGGAATACGGTGATTGATTTTCTCTTCGTCATCCTTATAGCAATCTTGGTCAACAATCGCCGAGAGGGGGAGGAATAAAACAACGGCTTACAACGTTGGATTTAGAAATACACTTGGTGACCACTTTCTCGTGACATTTTTTGTGGCAAGTATAGCGACAGTCTTCACATTGGTAACCAGTCGCGTTGAGCAAAAAGTCGCTGCAGAAGGCACAAAGCATGAGCTGGTAAAATTGTTTTTGAACGAATTTGTGGCCATTCATTTCGTGTACTTCGCCCTTGCGCTTGCGAACAGCACCCTGTCGACCGAGACCACCAAGAGGGGCATCCAAAGGACGTTTGCGGACATTTTCCTTAACTGGATGAATCTAGTCAGAAAATTTAACAGCCAAGAGCTGTGAGTACTCACTGAAATTGACGTTAAGAGCTATAGCACCTGCGGGTTCCACAGCAAACCATGCATCAATACCCTCGGACATTTGTCCTCCCATACCACCTGTTGCTCCCATGCCACCCATCGGGCCAATAGACCCGCCAGGCGCAGCTCCAAAGTCAACAGGAGCATTCATATCGGCAGAGTCTGGACGGTTACTGTCTCCATGCATAGCTCCTGCAGTTACCCATCCACCCTGGCCACTTTCCATAAACACCTTCTGTCGTCGAATAGCTTCAACCAAGTCGCTGATGCGAATCCACAGCAGACCAATAGGGATAGCATGCTGTTCAGAGACTTGCTTATCGTAGACCGCGACTTCGACTTCGTTGGCTTTGTCAACTGTTATCTCAAATGACTCGTTCCAGCGATCGGTACGTGACGGGTGAGTGCGAGCTAGCTGAGTACCCTCGACTTTGAGGGACACGAAGGTTTCCATGATCTGCTTGGAAGACGAGCGGAATCGTGTTGTCACAGGTGCATGGTCGAGTTCACGAGCGCCTTTCACTGTGACCTGGAGGATACCGGATAGTGGTTTTGACCGTAGGTTTTCTTTGCGTTCGCCTTCAAGGCCGACATCTAGAGGACGCGTTAGAGGTCTATGATGCAACAGCAATGATACGCACCAGCATTGGTATCTTCTTCTTCTTCTGCCGCAACATCATCCAAGATATGTAAATTCTTGTATCGCTTCAAGGCGGACTGCAGAAGCTGTATCTTCTTTTCACTCTCCACCTTCTTGCTCTCAGCATCAGCCCTTGACTTCTTGTCTCCATCAGCCTGATAAAGCTTCGCCATCTTATCGATACCCTTCTTGTATTGCATCTCGACTTGGAGTTTGAACTCGAGCTGGTGTAACATCTTTGAGATTTTCGCAGGGGTATGGGGAGTGTCGGCTTTGATCAAGTCAAGATTGCTATATGCTTTCTTCGGACGTGAGCCATAGTATCCAGCGTTGTCCAGAGACGGGTCCTGGGATGACCGACCCCGACCGGAGTCGTACTCCTTTGGAGGCACCTGAGCATCAAACGAGATGATCAGATTGAGATCGATAGCGAATGTCGGGAAAGATTACCTGAGGACTGCCTGGGCCACCCGATCTACCCGACTCATTCTGAGATTGCTGCGCTTTCCGAGCCTGAAGCTCGCGAAGGGTATCTTCAAAGTAGGACAGAGAGCGTTCAGTTTCCCTTATCTTTGCATCGTTACGACGGAGAACATCCTGGTTATTGGTGGCTTGACGAATAAGCTGGGTGGCCTCTAGGATCTTGCGCTCGGTCTGGATATGCTTGTAGACCTCTTGAATCTTCTGGTCAAGCTCATTTGCCTGATGGACAATATCGATTAGGGAGAGCGAGGAAACGAGACCGAGGACTGACCATTGCAGAGAACTAGCAAAGGACGTCGAGCACGATGAGGATGAGCGTCCAGAGAAGAGAAAGGTCTTGGAGGGGTCGAAAGAGAGAGAAATGAGAAATCGAATGTTGTCAGCTTGGGGCTGTGTCACTAATCTCCAGCCGAACCCTCATTTGCCCTAATGCTGTTCTTCAATTCCTCCTCCCGACTTCGCGCGTCTACAGCTTCAAATGTCCTCGTTCTCACCACTAGACACTGCCTTCAAGCCCCCAGCAATGCCGACTCTTCCCATACTATCAGAAACACCCGCTTTTTCGATGTTGTCAATGTCCTTTCGCATTCTCCAATCGTTTTCACTCTATCGGGCCTTTTGGACCGTGTCCCAGTGACGCAACAAGACATGCTCAAATCCCAAATTGCAAATCATCTCCTAGAATATTTCCGCACGGTCCGTTCCAAGTTGTCGGTTTGCTTTTATCCTAACAAGTTCGCTTCAGAATGCATCCCAGCTCGGTCTGAGCAACGTTTCCGATATCTATGTAGACGGGAGGATGACCGGCCAAAAAGTATGAGAACAGTCACTCGTTATCTCTCTTTCCCTGATATATATCTTTTTGCACACAGTCGCCATCACGCCCGAAAGTTGTAGGCAACCATTTCACAAAGAGATACCACTCCGCGTTTTCCTTCGTGAAATTCATCTCCAGTATTCCTGGCAGACTCAGTCACGCGAAGACTCTTCTAGACTTGCCCTCAGTCCATTTTCTAGCCAGCTCTCCCTTCCATTCCGCGGTCTAGTCGACAATGTTGTGGGCCGTTTCGTAACTTGGCATCTCGTGAGGTGCGCGTCGAATATTTGGTCTGAGCAGTGCTTAACTTCTGTACGACAGACGGTATCCCCTCATTTTAGGGACATGGTGTAAGGTGTGTAGGCCGCGGAGAAGGCTGATATCTCTCTAACCCTTATTACCAGCAACTGGACATGGAGGCGACCTTTTTCCCGACCATCTTTCGTTCCATTTTGGAAATGGCAAAGCGCTCCTCAAATCCAACGTTTCGCGCAAGATTCAAGGAATTGCTAAAGGTAAATTTGTGAGTTGAGTAGACCACTGCTAACCGATTTGTTAGATTTTAAAACGTCAACAGCTTCAATCATACGAGGCTTCTCATTCATCCCTGTCGGAATATCTGGGCTCAGAAACCGACCTTGGCGATCAAGAAGACCTCAAAATGAATCAAGAGACTGCATTTTGCCTGTCTATGGAATCCCTTTATTTTACCGGGTCAAAGCGTGCTAATTTCAAGGTCTGCTGCACAGCTTGCCATCTCTTCTCTAAATTGCTAATTCTCAGTTTCAGTCTTCCGCTGGCAATCCCCTGAACCCTTCAGATGCCCTCGATGACGACGAGCTCTCTCACGACCAATCCATCTTGCCGTCAGAGAACAGCACCACTTCTATCAGCGCTGATGAGCCGTGGGCTGTTGGTTCCTCGTATACACCGCACACACTCGACTTGGATGGCCTTTGCTCGGATTTAGATGTACCGGTCGATATCTCTGGCAAATGTGTTGAATCAGGCTACAATTCGGACTACCCATTGGGCATACAGCTTTCATCAGACGATCAGGGCACCCAAGACGTTCTTCGTCGGAGTCCGAGCCCCTGGTTTATTGAAGTACAAGACTTCTTGACGCATGAAGATGACCCGGCCTCAGCCGATTTCTCGAAGCATCTCTCACAGTCCGACGAAGATATCGACATCGTCTTTGACCAGCATGATTATCCATTGCCGCTTTCTCAGCCACCCCAGTATACACACTCCTCTCAGTCCAGCTCGCAACTGTTGTACCCAGACGGATCTCAACTACTACAGCACGCATACTCTCCTCAGCTCTTATCTCAACTGTTACACTCAGACGACGAGGATCTAGATCTACCCATGGAACCGGACCTGGACCACTCGAAGCACCCGCTCGCACTCTCGTTTTCTCAGCCCTTTATGCAGACACCTCCGTCCCTGACCAGCTCACAATTATCGCATTCAGATGAAGACCTTGACATAAATATGACCTCGGACCTGGAGCTCATGGTATCCCAGCATATACCCCATGTTGCAGACATCTCCAATGTGCTTGATGACCAGGACTATGGGACGTACAGTCCAGAACCGCACATCATGACGCTTTCATGTCAACCAGATACTGCTCTTCCTCCTTTTCTCTCGGGTCCTTACAGCGATACAGAAGACTTGTTTGACTCTGACCCTGAGGCTGGCAATACCGTTGATTCGTCATCATACCAAGAACAAGCTCATACTATGACTCCTACCACTATGTCATTCCAGGACGTCAATTTAGACTTTTCTGATACAGAACAGGACTTGGATCTTCAAGTAGACACTGACATGGAGATAGCGGATTTCGACGATGGATGGGGAAACTCTGAAACCGAAAGAGCGACGCAGGATAGTGTAGATGAGCTCACGCAGTGTATTCTCGACATTGATCAGGGTTTAGGGATGGATCACCTGCTAGAGCATGAGGAGGATAGAAGGGCTGCGAGGCTCTCAGGTTCTGGTCATGAGGCCTCGGGATAGGAGCACCATGGCCAAGAGGATATGCTAGCTATTGATGTACTGTAGAAGTCTAGAAGAAGGCGTTTTAAGGTATAACAACCGGCATATAGGATCCGATTGAGTTTTGACTCCGACTGAGCTCCGCAGCGTGATCTAGACTCGTGTAGAAAGCAATTCTGTGACGTTACATAAATAGGGAGACTAACTTACAACGCCATCGACAACAGGGTGCATCCGAAACCCTCATCTCTTTCTTCCACTTCTTCCATTATCTGAGCGTCTTTCATTCCCAGTATGATTCCCGCTCAGCGAAACAAGGTCGATATCAGTGTGAGTACCTTACTGAATACCGGAGAGTGGTCACTTGGCGTATGCTGATCCTGATTACCTTGTCTTCTACCATTTACACAGAAACTGAACGAGCAGGAGCAGCTCCTTTTCGCAAAATATGGAAAGCTGCCACAGCACAAGAACACGCTAATGAAGATGCAGAAAGTGCGTGTCTCATCCATCGTACATTGCTATCAAACTTACGCCAGCCTATTGCAGGACCGAAAATACTTTGATTCGGGTGACTATGCACTCTCCAAGGCGGGCGTTACGCCCCAAAACACCGTTGGAACTGCGATCCCCAACCCCGAGAAGTAATTCGACTCCTTAGCGCATGGAACTTTCTTGACTGAATTGTTGTTTCTTTTCTTTACAGTATCCCTCACGCATCCTCTCCTCCTTCTAATAACGGCAGTCACCAAAGCCTCTCCATCTCTCCAACAAACAACTCGAGTCCAGTCAAAGACGCGACTGACGCAGAAGATACTGAAGGAAAACCAGTCGATCACGATCGAGATGCAGCAGGGAGCACTCCAAGCTCTCCACTAGCTGAATCAGAATCAGCACCGACAGTATAGATTCTTTCATTTGTCTCGATCTCTCTCCTCTCTCCCCTTTCTCTGTAATTCTGGCTTCCTACACCATAACAACGACAACCACAGTAACCTATGATTCCATTTATTGCGTTTTTCGCTGCATCCATTTGTCCCCATCCTACCCATGCAGCCTCTAGTCTTGAGCACCTTTATGATCCGATTGGTTTCGAATCCAATCTCTTGGGCTTCTGCCATCCTTCAGTGCTCTTTTCGCTCCAAATCCACTGCATGTGACATCTACACGCGACCTTCGCCTTAATTTTCCTTTTTTTCGTCATGCTAGCCTTTATTGAACACCGATGAGGGTCCTTTTCTTCGCGTTTTCTTGTCGACCCTCTTTGGATAAAACTTTTTCGTTTTGTGTCAATAGGCAATGTAAAGAGTGTAATTAGCAAGAACAAGGCTGAACGGAAAAGTGTAACAGTACGTATGAAATTCGAGAATGGTTTATTCCGTCCATTGAGTCAACGATGGAGTCACTGAGGCCATGACAACAGGCAGTGCGTTGTATATTAACAGTAGATCCGCCCCAAGGATGGCGCAAGCGGTATAAATAAAACCCTGGTACCGAAAAGCATGTCGCATGCCAACCCATGGCCAAGCTATGTCACCCGTTCTACTGGGCAGGAGAGCCAAACCCTTCTCTACGCACTGCTCGCAACGCAGAAGTTTGACGAGATTTCCAATGCAGAGGATTTCAGCGCAGTACAAAGACATATCATAGCTCAGGGAAAAGCTTCAGCAGATGAATCAGGGATATTGCGAACGAGGTTTGGAGTCGTCTTCTGGGTGTATCCAACAGGACTGTATGGTCCGTTTCGTAATACGGAAGAGGGAGAAATCAAGGAACACGGTCTGTTGTTGACTGTGGAGCCTGGAGCGTCAGTTGAAGAGGCAGTTACAAGGGCGAGAGAAGCTTTGCAGGAAGGCATTATTGTACAAGAGCATGTCAGCGCTTAGCCTAGACTTTCTTGAAGGATATTGGATTGGTACAAAACACAAAGGAAGGGAGCTGAAGGGAGCAACGAGCGCGACACGCGTCACTACGTGTCCCAACTCACGTGATTAGGGTTAGGGTTAGAATTGTGGAGGACAAGTCTCCTGCCAGCACACTTGGTCTTTTACTTCTGTTTCATTTCTTGGTACAATGGTCAGTTTACATCTTCACCAATTGCGTATCTATGCTGAACACTCCATTGCAGTCCGACTCTGATTCACCCCGTTCTAATGGCAGTCCCCGACCTGCTTCCTCGGGTGTCGCCAAACCTCCTGGTGCTCAAATTCGGTTTGTCTAATGACCATTAAACCGACAGGAAACATACTAAGGACACATTTGCTTTAGACGCCGTGCAACTGGCTCTCAAGTCTCCAAACCCAACTCTACAAGAGCAGCAGGTGCTGGAGGTTCATCGAACACAATGCTGAAATTATACACTGACGACTCGCCTGGGCTCCGTGTGTGAGTGCCGCTTTCTGCAGTATTAGAACACGTCACACTGAGCATCCTCTTACCATAGTGACCCCTTCATCGTTCTCGTCCTCTCTCTCTCATTCATTGGTTCCATCTTCTTCCTTCACATCTCTGCCAAGGTTATCCGTGCATTCTCGTCGTAAAGGCCTGTGCCGGGTACTACTTGACTTGTATTGCGGAGCTATGAGATACTAGGTGTCGTCGTGCTGGGATTGACGTGTTTGTGTTGTACCAAAATGTCGCTCTGGACGAGCGGTTTACCTATCTTATGACACTCATTTTTATTATGGAACTTCGAATTCTCTCGGAGAAGAATGAAACAGGAAATGGATACCCCTCTTGCGTGCGACCTTTCAGCGTTTTCGAGATTGACCACGGCGTATTGCGCTGATTACACTTTAATTCGACGAGGTCTTTGACAACAGTATCCCATGTGAAGGAAGGCAAATATCCATTCTAACGATTTACTCCTTTACGCCGGCAGGTTGCCCTGAACTACTCATCCTATCACTGGTACGTATGCACGCAAGCACTGACCACGGAGGCGTTTAAGCTTGGCAGGAATTTGGCTTTCGCCTCTCAGGCTCTCATTCAATACAGGATTCCGCATGTACATGGCACACCGCCGCCTTTAACAACGTTTCGTGTATGACTTTGGTGTGTTGCATCGTCGTCAATTACCTGGGTAGTGCTTGCGTATTGAATACATTTATGGTTTCTTTCACGCTTACAGTCTTCGATACCGCCAGCGCAATGCTTCTCTTTCAAGAAGCTTGACTTTACAGCAGACAGGGATACCTGCCAAAGTCGGCATGGAATCTCAGGCCAAAATGGATCCTTCACGTTCTTGCAAGACAGACAACCGTCTTCACCGTTTTCCAGGTCGACTTCGAAGTACTACTTTTTACTCGCTAACTCCACGTCCTGTGCGCATGCCCAAATCTTTCAATGCTGATGATAGGGAAAAATGTCTGCGCACGACCACTTTTGCCAGAGTTTTCCATATGGTATGTCATACCTATCCACTGACATGCGTGTGCTGTGTACTAAGATACATTCTTGCAGTTTACCTCTCTATTCTGTCGTCTGTGACCATCTGAACTGTTGGGTCCTGAGCGGGTATTTTGCGGTCCATGACACATACGTGGGCTCTCCGGCCTTCTGCAAACCCAAACAAGTTCCTCACACCAGTGGATTAGTTGCTATTATCACAGGTCAAAGGGTTGGGTAACTCGCTACCTTTACATCAAGGCCATGGTTCAACGACTTGCTTTACTCACTCCGAGATATAACCGCCAATACTTGACCAATTCCAGGGTGAAATGTCATACCTCACGCATCGATCGTCCACCAGGTTTTTCTGGGGAAGTCTCGGCATACCTAGACTCAGTTAGTGCTCACATCACTATTACTGCTCTCTGGAGTAACTTCGAGGTCCTCTTACCAGCGCACTGCGGCGTAAACGGTAACGATATCCCAAATTTATTACATGTGGCTTTTCATAGATCTGTCAGTTATGCTCATAATTCTTGAAACTGACAATCCCCCTTTTCTATTTTCTCGCAGTGACTCCCTGGATCCGAGCATGACGCCAAACGCTGGAAGGTCGGGACTCGCGTCATAGTCCATTCAATGTATACTCTCAACATGCGGTGTATCCATTTTCGTTCCTTGCTACCCAATCTTGGTACTCACGGCGAAATCTCCAAAGATTCGTCGTCCATCGTGCACTATCTTCTGCTCCGTCAAGGCCCTCACATTGCGTGCAATGCATTCGGGGAAACCGAGGATCACTACCTCTTTCTGGCTGATAAGGAAAGCGTTGATGTGAACCGATCAATGCAGTGGTAGTCCGGACAGTGATCCTACATGTGTGTATACAGATGCTAGTTCCGTGTGAAGAATGGATGGTAAAAGTACAGAGTATGCGAGTGGTTGAGTTTGCTAGACGAATAATTTACACTACAAAAACCCCCCAACCGTCCGTCCGTAACTGTACATAACGACACAACCAGGCAAAAAGGCGGATATCATCACGAATCGTGATTCTTTTTGGGGCAAAAGAGTAGGGGAGGTCCTTCGAGCAAGGGTTTTGGCGAGCGGGCAAGCCAAGCTTCAAGCTACAGCAGCGATCCTCGGTGCAAGGGAGCACAGTCTATCCAGATCCAATACATCCGACTACAGCCAGAAGGAACGGGGAGGGAGAGCGCAGCGAAATATATAGGGGAAATGCATAGAATCACTAATGAAATCAAGGGGAGAAATGGCACTATTGGGTTACCGGTCGCACTATGTCGATCAGCTCCATCTCAAACTTGAGTGTTGAGTTTGGAGGTATTATTGGAGGGACGCCGCGCTCGCCGTATGCCTGTTGTAAGGGTTTTGAAGGGGAAGATGAGTATGAGCTCTTCAGGTCAACATGAACAATGGGGACGCACTAATTCAGGAGGTACCGTCATCATAACCTTTTCACCTTTCGAGAGTTGGGGAACTCCTACGCAAATTTGAAGGAAGTTTGAATGAAGAGGCTAAGGAGAGCGTGAGGGCGGTGAAAGACGAGTACAAACCGTTATCCCATCCTTGTATAACCTTTCCTATCCCTATCTCGACAACAAAGGGCCTTCCACTGGGGTAGAGCAAGTCAGCTTAGTTATTCACTGGCGGTACCTCTTGACAAACCGGTCATAAGTCGAGTCAAATGTTGAACCGTCGTTCAACTTCCCCACATAATGTATACTCACTATATCTATGAATGTCCGGTGAGATGCAAGGCTTCAGCGGACAGCACGGTATGATACTCACCTCCTGACTCTGGGTAATTCCTACCATCTCCCTCAAAGATTCTTTCAATGGTAACTGCGTTCTTAGTGATATGGTTGTACTCTGTCAGTATCGTTGGGCACTGCGAAAGAACAGGCGTCGACTAACCATGGACATGGACTTTGGACTAGCGCATTTCGGGCGGACTCTTAAGTACCGCGTTATCAGCCAAAATCTGATAATCATCATCATCATCAGAACAATGTTATCGATCGAGCGTCTCGAACGCATGCGTATTTTTACGTTCTCGAGATGCAGAGGAGAATACAGAACTCACAGAAGGCCTCGAAAGTCAACAAAGTCTACGCATAAGACTTTGCAGAAAGCTTCTTTCTGACAAATGAATGGTCCTAGCAAAGCATGCCACCCATGCCCAACTGCAATAAGCATGAGCTCAAATTGGGCGACGCGGTCTATTAGATAGTCAGATAAGTATGCGCTGTATTGTGGAATCGGGCCAGCACAAACCGCAAGATCGATAATTCCATGGTCATGATTTCGGGATGAACTCAGTGAGGATGGCTGTGTTCATTGAAGGAAGAAGAACCAAAGAAGAACACGACAGGTCTGGGTCGAGGAAGAGTGAAAAATGAAAAATGATCAATTGAACTATCTACCGTGACGGTCCGAGTAACGAGGCACGTGTCCGCTTCTTCTCTCATTCCCCTCCATACTCAGCTGGAACCATACACGCAGATTCTCAGCCTGCAGAAAGGCCTGTAACTCATGCAAGACATTCTGGGTAGAGTTTCCTGTAAATTTTACCAGAAACACTGTCCACAATGCCGACCTAGTTTAGCCAATCTCGAATCCTGAAAGCATTTCAATAGCTTCATCAGGAAGACTTTTTTGGGACACTTCTTCGCTATCTCAGTGTGTCTTTTCCTGGTCTTTTTTCTTGGCTCTGTAGCTTGACCGATTTCAAGATCGACGGCCAGAGCCAGCTCATCTTGTGATCGTGTGCCTCCGGACATTCGGATATTCGGGAATCCTATCCTATCTTTCAGGTTCTCGTTACTCACGCAAGGTCCCAAGCAGTCCAAACGTCCAGAAACCGGATAGTTCGCGTTACTCCTCGAATGCGTATGTGCGTGCCATTTCTCCACCGTGCAGAGGTCAGTGATCGGTAATAATGCGCTCTTTAGACTTTTAGCCTTGATCGACGTCTTCGGAGCGCAACGCAACAGCCGCGGATATTGGAAACCTACTAGATTTTGCCACTGCGGACTGCGGACTGTCTTGCGGGGCGAGAGTCTGAGCAAACCCTCCGTAAATCACCGCTAGGTAACTGTTTTCGAACAGGTTACAAGTGTGGCCGCGGAAAATTTCTAGATCTGTAGTCTCCAGTCTCTCTGGCACTCGACCGCGGCTGAGACTCTGAAAGACCTATGCCCAGATCTGGTTAGTACAGTGATGGTTCAACAATGTGCCATTCACCTGCAGATCCTCAATGTCCAAGCATTCCGCCGGCCTAGTGAATATTCAGGGTGGTTTGACTTGACGTTGCCTGAGACCTAGCTCACTTCAAATACGATATCGATAATCCTGCGAAACGATTCACAACTTTCTTGTTACCTTGCCATGGTCCTATACATAGATCGGTACCAGTGCAGACTCAGCAACTCGGGTTTGTATTTTCTTTTGGCGGATCAACGGGAATCGGTAGTGGACGAAAGCGTTGAAGACATCCTTGAGACATACGCGCCATAGACGCCTTTGCAAAAGTCCTTTTCTGTCCAGCCACATTTGTCTTGTCCGAGGCCCATATCCCTCAAATATCCCTGAGTCCAATAGACGTACATCGGAAAAGGCAAGTGCGTCCCGTGAGTAAAATAAGGCATATATATACCACATATCGAAGGACGGAGGACATTTCATACACATTTCTTCAATTCAGAGATTTTCCCCATATCGTACCGACCTCGAAGTACCGACATCAAAATGATACATAGGCCCGATGCTGCCGTCGGCGGACCGCCAGCTACCATCGCCAACTATTCAGATGTTGGAAAGGCCAGGGATGGCCTTGATGGTTCCATGTGCTCACCACTTCCCCGTTTAACCTTTTAAAGTGGGAAGCGACCAATTATATGCGACCAGAAACCGACATTGCGAGAGAATAGTAGTGGAAATTGAATTCACGTACTTACGGTGAACGTGTTCATTTACGCTGAGCTCGGAGGGTAAGAAAAATATTCACCCCAAAATGACGTGCCTGGTGGGGTGAACGGAGGCAGACATGTAGATAACTGGATAAAATAAGTGTGCCATATGTGCAACATTGCGCCACCGGGGAGGCTCACCCGCTCTTGTCATGGCGCACCACTGGAAGGGCCAGGTTGAGGACGCATCTTAAAGATCTATCAATCAATACCATTGGGGGATTCCATTCTCCATTGCTATTGACTAAAGCACTGGGAAATTCAGACAAGATAACTGACTTTTCTGATTGATGGGAATTTCGTCGTCCGAGGAGGACATGATGAATAGAGATTGAAGCCAAGTCACACACCGGAGTGACCTTTCAAAAAACGGCAAATTCAGTAGAAATAATATGTTTCTCTTCATTGCAGGGTTGCAAGACGCGATGGGGATTGTTAGGAACATTTAGGAATGGAAATGATGACTTGATTTGATTTGATAGTCAATGTTCCGATAAAGCTGAATGAATTGGGCTTACAGAATAGACACATGCGTAAACGTATTTCAACGGATTGCGGGAAGGCGTGAAACCGCACTGAAGGGAAAGCAAAATGCATCGGGACCAGAACTCCAACAAATCAGAGAAGCTGGCTGTCCTGAGAAGAAGTCACATACTTTTAGCCTTTGGAAGTCTGGGTAACCGCCGGGTAACCGCCCAAAGCTGATTGGAAGCCTATAATAGCCACTGTACCAGCTATGGTAGCCACGCGGGTGTCAGTGTTCGAGCGGAGCAATAAGCTTGGCTTGAATGGAGGCTCGTTAGAATACCATTCATGCTGTGCCACAGTCAAACTGAGATCAAAGCCTTTCAGAAGCTCGACGGCTCAAGGTGTAAAAAATCGGGTGACGGAGTAGATACTTGTCAAACCCATTTCGTAGTTTCCAGTTTCAAGAACAACCAGTACATCATGCTTCAATGATTTTTACAACTGGATGAGTTATGACCATGTCCAGTGAAATCATGAGTTTGGAAGAGCGAGCTACTGCCGTTGATATATTGTCTAGGTGATACCAGACGAGCATTCGTCCGGAGAGTCGCGAACACATCAAGAACAGCGGCAACAGCAAGAGAACATTCAAGAAGTAACTCAACTAGGAGAATCAAATGAAAGATAAATAAGCCTGGCAGGTAGAGAGATCCTTGGAGGCAAGTCGAAAGTCTCTCACTAAGTTAGTGTTACTCTGTATTGTACAATATTCCCTCCAGCCAAATGAATCTAGTAGCGCTACGCCTACATTCGTTAGTTGTGCTAGTAGTGGGGGTGGCAGTATAGGCTGTAGGTGACTCACGAAATGAGATTCATATGGACGAGGGCCGGCTGCAGACTAACAAATTACAAACATAGAACGGCCGTCTATTACCATCAGGAAGAGCCAACCTTTGTATCTTTGAAGGCACTGAACAGTCTTGTCTGAGACCATCTGGAAGATACGATATCAGCTTACTGTGCATCGTTGGAGTCCGACATGTATGCAGACTTCCAAAAATGTAGAGGTTTCAGCCAGGATTTTCTTGGAAACGCAGATCATTCAGGCTGTCCTGGTGACTGTACCAGCCGATACCTCAAAAACACGCATACATTTCAGAGTAAGCTGTCACCATAGACCAATCACATTTCGCCTGAAAAATATCTATGATGACCTCAATAATGAAGGACTGACCGTGCATGGAATCGAATCGGCGCCACCACAAGCTAATACCAGGGGGCGGTCACGATGCAGACAGTCTAATGAATGGAGGATCTATGCAACCAGCTGAGAACGAACGACATAGGATATCATCATGTCATACCCCAGAGAATTGTCAATGTATGATGATGTGGCGACGACAGACGGAAGCTTTTGATAGGGAATTAAGCAGTAGACACTTTACTGATTGAGGCAGTTTGCATGATTCGGTCTGCAGTTACAAGGCAAAATAAAAATACAAGAACCCCTGTGAAACCGAAGAGGACGCATAAAGAGCTGCAGATCTTCTACCATGACAGAAAGGTCAGTGATTGATCCCTTTGAGGTAAGGGTCACAGGTCCACAAGCAGAGAAAGGAAAAGGCTCTAGGAATGCTCTATCGGAGTTGACCAAGTCTGCCGATGTCAATGACGAAATTTTTGAAGCAACAGAAGGGAAAGCACCTGTTCTAACAGGAAAGAACTCAACATCCAAATCGACTCTCGATCACTCCTTCCAACGGCACGCACACGATTTATTTGCTTCCACGGATCTTAAGTTCATCTCCTGACCTATGAAGGCACAAGGTGCCAGACCGGATAGGATAATAGCTTTGAAGAGATATTGAGGCAAGCCGAGACGACAAAGCTAATCAAACCAGATCTGAGGCGTGAGCTGTATTGCATATCTAGCGCCTATGCTTGCAAAACAGAGTATGACCATTCCTAGAAGAGGAACCGAAAGAGAAGGGAGTAGCTTCCGTATAGCAGGGTATACACACGCATTGTCCAAATTGCGTTATAGTGTTTGCGTGCGCAGGACTATGACTCTAGTTATTGTCTTGTCTTGTCTGGACTGAGCATGCCATGCGTAAAATGCGAGCCGAGTTCGGACTTGTGGCTTTCTTGTGTATTCGGGTCCTTCTTTGCGATTGTGTTCAGTGACTTTGAGACATCGGCAGCGATGTTGTCCTTGCTAGCGTTAGCTTCGGTCGGTAAAGGAAACAATGGATTGTCTCTTGATTTCCTCGATTCAATTCCCCAGGACGAAGAGGGTGGTAGCGGAAGAAACGGGAAACGGGAAACGAACAGTACATGCGTCGCCATCACATGATTGCGGGACGGCCGTGACTCGGCTGAGCAGTGAGGTTCGGGTTTCTAAGCCTCTTTGTTCGTGTTCAGTTCACGTCTGCAAATCCGTTGGACTTGGGGTGGGATGGGGTAAAACGTGTTTATACACAAACCTAGATGCCAAAAAGGGACTACCACAAGATCTCAGTGGTACTCTTAAAGCATCTTGGAAGACGGTTAAGACTAAAAATGCTAGTAGTACATCTTCTAGCTAGACAGTATGGACACCGGTACGTCTCACAGATCCACATATCTTCCAATAGAGTTGGAGAATTTCAGGGGGACCTTCATCTCGGTCAATTCGGGCGTCTAGTAGCTAGAATCGCGCACAACTCGCAAGATCCACTACCTGAGGACCACCAGATCTTAACGTTCAGGATCCTACAATTTGATCCTCAAAATTCTGGAGCTGCACGTAGACCAACGAGTCAGGTGCCGAACACTCCACGTACGGGTATGCAACGTCGGTGTGGCTACCGTCGAGCCTGTCATTGTAATTAGCATAGTAGCGTCACTTGCCAACATTCTACAGTGGGCACTAATGACAACATACTACATAGGTGAAAGTCAGCTATAATGACCGAGTTATTACGACCGTCCCTAAACGTGTGTAGCACGAAGTCCCGTAGTCTCATAGAGTCCCGTACGGCCAGGTAAGCGCCACACACGCTGGGTCCTTCCTGTCCGCCGCGGAACAGACTATAATCACAACGACGGTCGTCATCTGTCGTCATTCATAGGCCCATTCGTACACGGACTCAGCCATTCCAGGCCATACCGCCGGGGAACACTGACTGAGCCCGATTGAGCTTCTTTTCCCTTGCTACGGCTTTAGTGGGAAGTCCCGAGTTCAACCGACTTTTTGAAATTCAAGAATCACAAGTTAAGTATTGTACTGTTAAGTATCCCGACTCCCGACTCCGAACATCCAAAAATTTCACCGATATTGGACCGTAGGAGACGGTACGGCGTAGGTCCGCGCTCTGAGAAACTTCATCTCGCCTGTCACATTTCCTTAAATTCCCCCGAGTCAGGCTACCCCAGATTGAAATATTATAGCACTTCTTGTATTGGGGAAATGAACAGACGGAGGACCGACACACTGCATAGATTAGTGTCAGTGCCCTCATTCTTAAAGACACCGTCATCTTTACTGTCCTAGCTTGTGCAGATGATAGAACTAATTGCAAAGATGAGTTCGAGCTCTCCGGAGGACCATTGACAAATTGACGTCGACGTCATAGGTACTCTGTGCCTCGTCAACGTCATTGCCCTTTGAGCCCTAGATTGCTATACTGTACCCCCGTACGTTCCTCAAAATTTGGTGTCTATCTATGGACGGTGACAGTGTGTCAAGGCAGTCTCGACAACTTGAAGATTCAGTCCACCTCACCAGAGCCACCGCCCGTTGTCCGCAGACAGCCCTCAGGTTTCGGATACAATTTAATTTTTCAAATGTTTCTGGTTCAAAGTTCAAAGTACTCCATACATCGACATTGTCACCGTCGGCGCCGACATTCCAGCGCTCATAGTAGCGTACAGCTTCCGACTTGACAAAATACGGCTATTGCACTCCCCGGATCCTGCTGAGCCACCTACATCATAGATTCTAATGGACAGCAAACAATACTTCACGATCTAGGCATGCAATTGAGCTGAGCTACTAGTCCCTTGAACCACGGTGTTCTGTTCTGGTACTCTTACCCTGAAAGCTCCAAATGTTCTCCTCATCATGATGGTCCTGCAAAGTCTCCATGACATTGGGCACTAGTAGAATTCAAAGGTCCCTAATTCCCACCCTCTATCGCAGTCTCTGCCCTAAGTTTACTCCAAGTTACTCTCCTTCTCCTTCCCTGGTCCAGGATGGCCTACGGTAGACGGTCAGTTCTCAACCTGGTCCTAGTAACCCATTGTAGGCTTGTGAATAGTTGGAGTCGACGAGTATGTCGATGTACGTCGACGGCGAACTCATGAATACAATGATAGTAATTAGTAGTCATGTTTCCAAGTACTGCTTGCTCTACAACCCGTAATCCGTGATTTCAGGCCGTCGAAATCGTAACGATACTGTTCTTGCCTTCCCTTCCCATAGCCTACTTCAATACTTCTGTTACTTCTGCTGCGCTCAAATAACTGAAGTGGATTTTGACCCAATCTCCGCGCTCCTTCGTACGCGTTTAGCGTTTCCTCCGAGTGAGATAGTACGGCGAATTTATAGAGTGTTCACTTCCTCGAAGCTCCCGGTCCGCTAGTCCATTATCAGTGCAAGTACAACAAGGGAACTCCCATGATTGTCAAAATCCAACTTCTTCTCGATAATAATGTAATAATAAGTATTCTTCGAACACTAGGAACGAAATAAGGAGATACGGTCCGAATTCAGACAGCAACACGGGGCGTCGACATGGGAGTTCAAGTTGGTTCTGAGGAGTACATTTCTTGGTACTCTAGAAGAACTTCCAAACTTCCGTTTTTCCTATGCTGCTGCATGTGGCGAGCCTTGGAAGGTTGGATTGTTCCTAGGACACGTTCCTCGTCCGTTGCTTGCCCGTACTTATCGTTGTATCATTTCAGATCCCCGTTTTTCGAATCCAAGGGTAGCGCGTCATCTTCATCTCCTCAAGAAGACCTACTTAGCCTTGTTGGGGCGTGTAGCAGCTTCGCTTCGCCTCGAGGTTCTTAAGAATGCAGCTCAAGTCGTCGTATGATATTATTCCAATTCACAAACCTTCATGAACCTGACGCCTCGAGGCTCCTCAAGGCTATTTGAAGCGTATGCTCATGTACTTTGACATTGATATGTACATAAAAGTAACCTTCCCCAGTTCTTCTCATCTGCTTCTTGCACGAGTCAACCTCGACGGTCGACGACAATGAGTAAAGCGACGTAAATCAGGCCTAAGTGAATCAGCACGCACCAATGGCATAGCATCTTCATCTTCATGTGCACGGCCGTACTGGTTGGTCCAATATTATTGTTATCCTCCACTGCACGGCGCACTCACTGGTCTATGACCAAGGTCAGGGGGAGGACATACCGGATGGCACTAAACAGCATACGATCATACGTGTATAAATCTCTCTCTCTCTCGGTATACCATAAGTATACCGACAACTAACATGCCCATGCGCACCGTACCGGTCCCCCCCGCCTCATCGATGCGATATCTTTACTTGCATATGGCTTCCTAGAGAGGAAAAAAAGCGCGATAAAATCAACGATAACGATTCGGATAATCCGAGGGGAAAGTAGACCCTCAGGGCCTAGGGCCAAGGGCGGCGGCAGGCCAATTGCAAGGGCCAATGAGAGATCGAGAATGAAAAGAGAAACATACTATGTAGTATCCTTCCTTCCTCATCGACATCCATTGATGATTGTAACATCCGGGACAATTGCCAATAAAAGTATTTCGCATTTGTGTCCAACGAGTCGCAATACCGTCCAAGTTCCAAACTAAACTAGTAAGTACCAAGTTTCAAGCCACCAACCAAATCCAATTGCAAGCCTTCCCGGCCCAAACCAAAGTTCGATCCGCGGACCTATCCACAGTGGATTATCCATCCAGTATCCAGCGTCCGGCCTTCGTTCCAGGAATTATGCAAAGGGCCAATAGGATCTATCCTGGGTTGGTCTATCCTTAGGATACCGTACATACCGTATGCGTGTAATCCATGTCCCGACGCCGTTGTCCTCGCAGCGCTAATTTGGGTCCATCGGTACGAAATTGGAAATTGGATGGATGGAAAGGATTTGTATACCTCCAAACTTCCTAGCGAGTCGCTTGGACCAATGCCAACGCGGATGCAGACCTAGGGTAAGACACGCAGCAATGATCCCTAGCGCCACCCTATGGTATATCGTAACTGGGTGTCAGGGCCCGTTGCGGCAAACTACTTGGTGTAGGGCAAGGCGGAGGCCGTTGCGACCACAAAGGACCACATGTCTCGCAAGGGGCGTTTTTTTAGCTTTTTAGCCTGCCTTATTTCTCAATTTCCAGCGATATTGGTTTGTTAAGCGGTTTTTATTCCGAGGTCGCGTAAGTACGTAAGGGACGGAGCCTGCAACGCAGCCAGATCGTCATGGTACATACAAATGATGTACATATGCACACAAGCAGGGTAACAGTCAGAGCGTGGATACTGGAAGGTGGGCGTGAGGTAAGGTAATTGAGGGTAGGGCGTAGGGTAGCGTAGAGTAGGAACGGGAGCGGTAGCGTAGTTAGGAAGTGGTTGAAGGGCATCGTAAGATAGGATAGGATAGGATATGATAGCGTGCAGAAGAAGGAAGACGAATAATGATATATGCGTGCGAAGACCCGAGGAGGAAAAAAACCGTCAAAAAATCAATTTTGACTGGGAATGATACAACCCTCATCCCTAATGGATGGGGAAGGACGTCATTATAGTCGTGAGCGACAAGTTAAAAAGAACCATGCAACATGCGATATACAAGAAGGGAAAAGGGGCAAAAGTCTGTCACTATGTCGCGTCCATTCCGACAAGGACCAAACCGAAGAAAAGGGTAAAGAGTATGAGAGAGAAACCCAGACCAAAGAGAACGATTAGTAGTACAGGAAAGGAAAAGACCAATATACACGATTTTTGTTTCATTCTGTGAGAGAGACCCATTAAGGACAACAGCAGTCCGATGACCGAAAAGACCGGAAGGTATTAGGTGGGTTGATGTGGGTGGTATTAGGAGATATGGGTGGATGTGGGGTATGTGAGGCCATGATGGTATGTGGGTGCGATGGATGCAATGCAAAGTGAGACCATGATGCAGATGCTGATGATACATATGTCGAGAATGACGAAGCAATGCTGTGATAGGAAAAGTGACAGCGGGGAGAACGGAGATGCGAATCAATCCGTGGGGAACAGGAACAGCCTCTTGCCCTCGGGGTTGAAACTCTGCCTCTGGTGACTATCTCGAGCATTGGATGGCTTTTTAATGGTAGAGTTATCATAAGACCAAGAACGGGCTGATGAAAGATAAAAGTCAGAAAGCCAGCTGGATGAATAAAGGAGGTTGCACACACCTTCCATCATGGGTCTCCTGGGATGGTGGACAATAGAAGTGAAAACATCAAAGGTAGGACTAGCGTCATCTTCATCCTCAATGGCCTCCTCATCCAACGAGTCGTGCGTGTAGCGACTCAAAGGCGACTTGAAGCTGTTGGTGCTGCCTGTGCGACTGCGGCTGCTGATGCTGCTTCCGAGACTGGAAGTGCTAGGCCTGCGGGAGTTTGCTGGCCTGGAAACAGAAGTGGAGGATGGGACGCGAACAAGCACGTCAGGAACGAGCAGCTTGCCGGCTGCCGCGCCGGGTAAGAGCGGGCGCTCGCGACGGGGAGGTGAGCCCTGAAGCATGGCAGGTTGGGGAGGAGAAGAGCCGTAGAGAGAGACACGGGACTCTGAGCGTCGAGAGAAGGAAAGGGAGAATTTGTTCAACAGCTCGTCGGTGTCGTTGGGTAGAGATGAAGGGAGATGGGAAGAGGAGCGCTTTGAAGCGGTGGCATTATTGAAAGACCTTGAGCGGTTTTCGTTTGCGAGTAATTTGGCTTCTGGGAAGCGGTAGAAAGAGGATTCCTCGGAGACTGGGGACGACGAGTCGGATGAAACCGAGTCGATGTCTGAGGGCGACGAGTCAGACTTTGAGTAGATGGGATATACATAGGGGTAGTCGTCGTCGCTGTTGGGGTGGGAGAGATCCGAGAGCCTGCACTTGTCTGAGCAGTAGAGAGGATAGGGACCCTGGTCGATGATGGTGCGCATTTTCTGGGGAGCCCGGCCGGTGCCCTCGACGATGCCGCCACGCTTGATGCGAGGAAGAGGAACGGGGACTTGAGTGCGTTTGGGAATGATTTGCCTGTCACAAACAGGACACCACTGCGAACATGTATCAAAGTCCATGATTGGGGAAGGATGCAGTCAGTCCTTGCTTCCGACAGGGCCTTTATAAATCGACCCGGTCCCCCCGCTCTACTTTCCCACCGAGGCCCCGCGGTCACCCCCGATCGATCTCGGACTGCACGTGGAAAAACGCATGTGAAACCCCTGTGACCCGTCACGCCGGATTATCCGGCCTCGCCGTCCCTCGCCACCTTCGGAGTCGTTCCGAGCATCCATAGTCCACGGGGCTACCTACATAGCGCCCGTCCGTCTGCAACGGTCGCAATGCGCATCCATCATGTATCAGTCCATCTGAAGCATATCCTCCAACGTTCATCCTTGGTTAGTCCAACTCCGACTGTGCCTTCAGACACCTACCACTCTTTTGCTTTCGTTCCGACAATCTCCCGTAGGCTATGGCCCCTGTCCATCGTCTACAGCCTGCTCGTTTCCCCGAGGTACTCCCGCACGTGCATCTACGTACTTACCCCAGCGGCCCCAAATCCCCAACGGTTCTAGTCTAACCCCGCTTGTCGTCAGCTCCGTTATGATAAGATCTGCTCTGGCAAGTATCCGACGACCGACGACCACCTCGCCGTCCCTATTGATCTGCACTCCCTCAGGGTGGCTGTCTACATAGTTTCAGGGTGTATACTAGTTTGGAAATAGGCGCGCATGTTACCTTCCAATTATGTACTGGAAATTTTACCCCTCCTTGAGACGCGTACGCGTGGCGCAACGCTTGTGCTTTTACGACATGAACCATTCGTTGAACGCATACACCTTGTCCGGGGGTACCCCAAAAAGAAAAAACCGAAGAAATATTCCTAGAAACACGAAGATCACTAAAGCCACCGGCCTTACCTCTTACATCCGCTCTCGGTTTTGGCACTTGCTCACTCATTCAGATCCTACGAACAGCGGCGTACAGACCTTCAACCACGATTCACCCCTCCATACGCCTCCGTATCGTGTTTCAAACGAAAGAGCGATCATCCGTGGATCCTAAAAACGTACAGAAAACTGATCATTTTACTGCCTATATATTGATCGTTCAAGAGGAGAACGTTCTGCTTCCTTACGGATTTTTCAAGAATGAATAAATTTCAAGACCAATCGAATCAAGTGGAGCCTCCCACTTTCATACGATACGATACGAGGCCCCATCGAGGTACACGTACCTATCTACCCATAGCATAGGAGAATTTTTTCCATATGCGTATCACATTTCAAGTGGCACGACGCGTACGGTATTTTCTTTCAACTTGAATTTTATCTTATTCTGAACAGTGTCGAGGACGACTTGGGACTCAACTCCAACCTCCAGACCGGTGGCTAGTTCTTTACTGCCTGACGGGTCTTCCAATCCTCCTTAGTACGGTACTGGTCCATGTCACAAATGTGGCAAGGCCGAAACTCAAGGCGGAAGCAAATCGCAAACCGCAGCAAGCGGTAATGCCAACACCATGTCACCATGTATCACCATGTATCACTGTTCCTTCAGGGATAACACGATAGCGCGTGGAGCTGAATCGACTACATATGTACACAGTGTTACAGTGAGCTAGGCTAGTTGCTATCGTTGCCACCTCCCTCCCTGAGAGAATGCACGTTGTGCAAAGCTGGTCAGGTACATACCTGTCGCAAAACTAAAAAAGTTCTGGAACCGAACCGACGCCAGTGGCTAATTGATTCTATCTACAAGGGTCGTCGCCCGCCGGTCAAGACTTGGCCTCCGTAGCTCGTGGCCCGTGGCCCATGGTCTCCCAGGTCTCAGGTATCAAGGCCTCAACGGTCGTGGATGTCGGTGAGTTCTTTGTCACGTCCGGAAATTTATTTTATTTATTTTTTTATTTTTTTATTCGTTTTTAGTCGTGAGATACACCGTCTTGAACGTTCAAAGACAATTTTGGGAACAGTAGGATCCTCAACGCACTAGCTGTTCTGCTAGTACCCCAGACTAGGTGTACTAACGGGGCTCGCTGGTCAATCAGCTCTCAGTACCTGGCAATTCCGAAAATCGTGGTGCTCGTACTAGTAAGTATATGCGTGGCTTTAGATAAGTATATGTGTGGCTTTAGAACAATCGCCTTAGTTTTGTTCTCACTCGGAAATTACTTTCGCTCTCCCACTGATCCCACATCCATACCAATCCACATCCATAATCAATCCATAATACTTACCCACTGTCAAATATCGATTTCAAAGCTGACAACCCCATTTCATCCGAGTTCCCCATGAGCGGTTAGGCTTATCCCCTCACCGAAGCTCTTTCTCTTTTTCGCCGAACGGAAATTTTGAATATACTGAACCTGATTACACCTACCGCAAAACTAACTGTGAGCGCGTGGCCATCCTGAACGCCGTCGCCCTACATACATACATATATATATACTCTAAATACTCGAGCAAGCGGGACATTCTAGCGTTCGCTTAGTCGGCCCTGCCCTTCTTCCGTAGGCTTCGCCACCTATAACAGTTCAACCCGTTCAACTGATATCAAACGGCGATCAAAGAAAGGTATGTCTGCTCCTGAATAATCAACGACCTCGCTCATTGCTCAAATGCCAAGACGAAGACCCTCGCTGGGAATCTGAAATGTATGTACTCGGAATGTCGGGTCGACCCTCAAGAAGATATTTGAGTCTTGACCAATGATTGATCACAATGATATATGAACGTGGTTAAAAACCTCAGGTCAGCCAGGCAAACACGGAGTATTACCTTTTGACTTGCCTTATCTATGTTTCTGAGGTTGATTTCCAAGACTCGAGCTTACTCACGCTGATCAGCGAGGTATGTATATTACTTACGTGGAACTATCAATCATACTTAGTCTTGAGAACATGAATATTAATAAGTACTAAAGCTTATGCACGGACGTCGCGGTCGCAACACGGTCGAGTTGGTATTGGCTTATCCGAGGCTTCGTTCATGATAGTCAAGGACGCGGTAGCACGGTGGGGGACGGGGGCACGTACACAGGTTCCTGGGAGCTCTGATTACGCCTGTACTACACTATGTTCGTGGATTTCTGAAACTCAAGGGCTGAGCGATTAAGCATGGAATGATCATAGCTCCCCAGCTATCATGTAATTGACTATCAAGCTAAGTAGTGTTATAGCTCAAGTATGTCTCAACTGTCGTTAATCTCCTCCCACTTACTAGCTATCAAATTTCAGCCACTCATCGTTTCACTAACTAGCCCTTACCAACTGCCATCAGGGGCAACCCCGTGGCAATAGGAGACATTCAATCATAACTTGAAACTACATATGTACATACCAACGGTTGGGATTGGGCTTCGATCAGGATTGGCCATGCCTTCTCTTCTCAGCCTGACGAGTCCAGTGTTCTCCAAAGTTACCGCCGGTAAGCCCATTCGCTTCGAAACAATTAAATTGATCTGCCACAGTGTATTCAATGGTTCACCCAATGGCAGCGCTACTTGCAGCAGTGCCCGCTCATAGACACAACAAACGTTTTACAAGGTGTCAAGATGGGCCCGTACGCTGTCCGCCGTCGCTGCAGCATAAGCTTTGGCGGATCTGACTGTTCTACCTACTACAAGCACTTATTGACTCTAGTGGGTGCTTCAACCTGATCTCAATTTCAAGCTCTCTCGTACATAGTATTATTAGTATCACTTACAATTTCCTGATAAGTATCTCAGGCTGTGGATAGGAGATTACTCGGAAAGTAGCTAACTTGCCTTAAAGCGCTGCGCCAAGCTGGCACTCTCAGCCACCTAATCCCAATACCCCCACCGTGCCCAGACCGATATCCATCAAGTTCATTAGGAGTTAGAAGTCCTTCCGTCGCCGGTAAATCCTTTGAAGGATAGTCCTATACTTATTATATCTGGTCACAGTATCTGTCCATCACACCGCTGAAGCCTAGCCCGCATCTTTGCAATCCGATCACACAGATGTCCATGTTCTCCGCAATTGGCATCACTAATGCATTGATATGATATCGTGGAGAGTTCCGGTGGGACTACCACTCCGGTTGAACTTGAGTTGAAAAGCCGACGAGGACGTCGGAACATACGAGACGACTATGTCTTGATGAATTGGCGTTATCAATCATTCCGAGAATCTACATCGGCGTCGTTGAATGTTGCTCCCACTCCCAAAGATTCTCCGTATTAACCGAATCTCTAGAAGGCCAAGTACTCATACGTATGATAAGTACCATCGTGGCAACCATCATAGTTCCGTGTAGAAGGGACTTTGGTTCGGCGTTATCGCTATCTTAGCGAACGTTGCTTAAGTGCATGGTTAGTACCGATGTCGAAACCCAAAATATTCAACGTATCGGACGTCCCTCAGAGTCAAACGTTGTAATCCTCGGAGAATGACTTTATTGGGACTTACCTCAATAACTACACTGTATCAATATCGCAAACTTGATACGTTATCAAGTACGCTGACCATCTCCTAACGGCCCTCAGAGCCTCGGCCTCGGATTATTACCTTTTGGATTTCCCTATCACCGACTGTCGTACGTCTTGCCGTCGAGCCACATTCAATCTCTGTGCCACTGTATACGCATGAAACGTCGTACCTCTATTCAACAATGTTAATAAAGACTGGCAGCTCGAATCCCTCGTACTCCTATCTATAGATTACTGGATCGACGTGGACTACATACAATACCTCGAAGACCCAATTCATAGTTCATTTCCTGCGTTGAAAAGTTCCCCTTGGACCTGATTTTTTGCCTTTCAATCTGTCTAATTATTGCTTGCTCGTAACTGACTTCCACATGACGATGTCAAGCGGAGGTCCTCGTACCTAGGTACAACATAAGTATGTTTAAAAACATATCGTCTGTACATCAATCGATTCGTGGTCCAGAACTTGCCGTCCGTGTGTCCTTGCCGTCGGTGTATCAAAGCGTGAGTGGTTCTTTGCGGTGAGAGTACTGGTAGCTGGTACTAGGGGATTGATCGGAAGATGATGACGACAGTACCACCTATCGCTCAACTTCCCACTGGTAACTCCGAGGCCAAACCTCTGCAGCCTACTATCCGGCGGACTAGCTTTATGAAGGATGCTCAACCTTGTAAATGATATATATAAAGCTAGTTTATACAGCTATCCCATCGACTTGGCGCCCTCTAACCGCACTTGCCGCGGATGCCGTAGGCTGAACAACGCCACAGGGCTAAAAAACCTTACTAGGACAAAAAGATCTTCCTTAAATCCTGTTTATTCCGCCTCTCAAACATTCTG
Source organism: Tetrapyrgos nigripes (assembly GCA_013368315.1). NCBI lineage: Eukaryota > Fungi > Basidiomycota > Agaricomycetes > Agaricales > Campanellaceae > Tetrapyrgos > Tetrapyrgos nigripes. The sequence goes on along the minus strand of JAACJM010000111.1, from coordinate 34,537 downwards.
GAAGTCATAGCTGACAAGCATCCCCGCGGATGAATGGTTAAATCGTCATCATAGTGGAAAATCACTTGATCTTCGTTGAGCACAGAGCTGACTTGCGATGGGAACAATAGGTAAGTATGAAGACTTTAGCTGCCAGCACAACGTTGTACGATTCACCGTCTTTTGCTAGCGTGTCTGGCAACGCTTTTCGCAATGACCAACAAATAGTTCGAGGAGGGAAATAATTCTATTTTACCGCAGCTATATTTATGGCATATCAGCATCAGTATTATATTGTAGAATACGTCCAATCCAATACATTTACCCCGCATTGCTAACGTTACAGCTAAACATCTATACGACAGCTTGTCCTCTGACTCCGGGATGATGGTTCGATCAGTCACCTCCCGCATGGCCGCCCAGGTCCATGGGATTCCGGGATGAACGCTCAAAGTGGTGACATAGCCCTTCTCCAGGTACACTAAACCAATTTTGATTCCCCAAGCTCATCATTCTACTAAACTAGGAAGCAAGGTACCCACCCACTCCTTACTGTTTACGGCGTCCCGTAGATGCGTCGGACTAGTTCCTCTGCAAAGTGATTCAGCTTCATCAAAACGCGATACGCGCATTTGAAACGCGTTGACGGATTCATTTATCATTGCATGGAACAGTCCGTGCCAGGGTGTGGAATGAGCAAGGACCTAATTAATGTGGGGAATTAGGCTTCAACTCGACCAAGCTTCGACTTGTATGAAAGCCTAATTAATCCTATGTTCTATTCAACAGGATGGTATTTTCCGTTTGCATGATTGGCCTTAAGTGCTATTCGTTTGAACCGCATGAGTCCATAGCATTGTGGCTGCTTGTCGTCAAGTGGTCGTCAGCAGCGTCGATTACCTGTGATGCCATAGGGTTTCACTTCAACTGCTCCCATACAGCACTATAGACTCGGCGTGGCGCCAGCGACATCAATCCTTCCATCAAGTACCTGTTGTTGGATACGGTCGAACAATGATAGGTGGGTCACTTCCGAAATCAGACTCTCAGTAGTAGCGGACACTCGCACTGAAGAGAAAACCTACATATACCACACGAAGAGTGTCAAGGTATATCGTTAGTCTGGTTACACGAGACTAGAGAAAACCCGATGATTTTCCGTCCTGAATTAGAGGCAGATTCGTGAAGTAAGCATGATCACGAGTCAGGCTGAATAATACAAGTACTCTCACCGTTCAGCCCTTGATGCCTGACTGGACCCACATGCAGCGGCATCATAGATCCTCGCATCTTTTTTCAGATGACTCAGGGCGCTTTCTTGTGGCTGGATATTCACACCCGGGGACCTAGCATAACCAACCAATCGATGACCGATGTTCACTGGTAAGCCGGTACCGACGCTGATGCTTCAAGCTGCTGACAGAGGTACCCACTTAACGAGTAACGGCTTCCCGTGCATCCCGTTCTCATCGTAGACCACTTAAGCATCGTTTTGATATCGCTGCTATTTTGAGCTCAGAGCTGTAACACGAACATACTAGTGGGTAGTAAATCCCTCTACTGACTCTAGAGCATTTTCATCCCCGAATCATGTTTATAGCCTGAAATCGATATCAAGGTCGATCAGGAGGATTATACAGGATTTTAGGCGATACCAGCCACAAAGTTTCATTCGATGTTTGCATACGTACGACCCAACTAGCGCGGACGCCCCTTGAATTCTTGACAATCATGTGTAGCTTGTTCAAGTGAGATCAGCTGAGTCAGAGATCAGAGATAAAGGAGGGTTTCTCGAGCTCGGAGTCGGTCCCATCTTCAGTCCGACGAACCGCACGGACCGTTCTTATCGACAGACTGCCGCCTTGACCTGACTCAGGCGCATCTGGCGTATCTGCGGAATGCTGAGAGAGATGCTGGACTATAATGTCCCGGCGAAGCCCCAAACGGAGGCTTTTTCTCAAAGTTCGCCCTGGTGCCCGACGGTTATACGGTCCCCAGCGTATTCAGAGCTGCAAGATGCCAAGCCACCATTCCATTCTGCATAACACGAGAATGCATAGATGCCCCCTGTTTCCTAACTTCGCCCTAATTGTTACCTTCTCATCCTCGGGAATGTACCCTGGAAATCGAATCAGACTCAGCTTTCACAATAAACATTTTCGACGTCAATCGAAATCACGAACTTGAAGGGGGCTTTGATGAAATGTACGGAAACTAAGCACGAAGGACTGATGATTGTAGACAATATCCCCTAAATGTCCAGAGACAAGACCGTGACGCACTTCAGACTGATTCGTAAGTAAATCTTTGTGGCTTGAAGGCCGTTTGAAAACACGCTGTATATGCTCCTGTATGAACGTGCGTGGAGGATTATCTCGACACTTACTCAAGCTCGAGACCTAGGTCGATCGCTAATCATATTTCTGGGCAGTGGGTACTGGAAGTTGAAGCGGATCTTTTCTGTTTGCAGGTACATTGTCAAATGCCAATAAGAATATGACCTCCTAGTAAAAAGGACCTGTGACGCCATCTTCCTTTAATTGCTACTTGATCAATTAAGCTGCTGAGAGGTCAGAAAATTGCAGTCATCCGATATTGAAAATGAGGATCGTGCCAATGATAATGATACTGGCCAGAACAGGAATCAACAATACCACTTGGAAACCTTGGATCCTTCAGCATGACACGAACGAGTTACTAATGAAACCTCTGAGCATAAAACTATCACAGTGGTGTCAGCCTGATGCATGCGGGCATATGATGAAAGGAAAGATCATACCATTTCGCGCGGTTTCGAGCATCCATAAATGATAGTACATAGATACCTAGAACACTATCAGTGCAACGGCGCATCAAATCAAAAAAGACATCACTTAGAAACATCGCTGCACAGTGGGTTAACGAACTCCAGGTGATTTGTCGTGAGCTGAATAGGGGCATCAATCGCACATCTTGGTTCCTATGTTGGGTATCACCAGAACAGGACAACAGAACAACAGATCGCAGCTTCTTTGACCCGAGACGGATCTTTCGGGCTTTACAGCCATTAAGTTGAAATGAAAGGTTACGCATTAAAGACGCGAACATCCGCGTGTCTTGAGGCCATCTCCACGGTACTTCCAGGCTGTAACGAGAGCACACAACGCTTGTACCTGTATACTAGAGAAACTCGGATTAGCTGTTTCATGCAAGCTCGAGCTTCGTTTCGGCACGTACGTGTGCAAACAAGTAGCTTCAACGCAGTGGCAGACGGGATTCCTGCACATCATGAAGAGTATGTATGATGCCGCGTTCGAATTCGATTGGACAACTGTTGGACGAATCATTGATGAGATGGCTGGCCTCGGATCAGGAGAATACCGGTTGAGGCTCTATATCCCTCGAGCTTCTTGTACCTGCAACTATTGCTTGTACCTTCACGGATCAACAGGCGACATTGTCGAGAACGCCCGAACAGATGGATACGGGTGAAGTCCAATTTTAGGCTAAACCAGAGATACACAATCTTCTCACTGGTGAAGACGACGTTGAGGATAGAATACCCGGACGCAGTTGTTCGCGCATGAGGCGTTTTTACGGATACTGTTCGCATGAAGCCAGTCACGCTCCGGACCTACCGCCGTTGACCGTAAAACCACCTGGTCGCCTCCGATCCAACAGTAGACTGGAACTTAATCTGCAATTCATTTTCCATCGTTTTCCCCGCATTCACTTCACGCACCTGGTGGACGTGAACTTGACAGGATAAAATGAAAACGTCCTGTGATCAGTCAACCATGAACAGGAATGGACATATTTCGGAAGAGTGGGACAAGGCGTTACTGCTGCGCGAGAATGGCCGTTTAGCGCTGCGCAATTATCATCGGACATACGCCTAGGTGACGAGCACATTCGGCGCTTGAGCACCACTTTTCCAGCTCAATCTCCGAAGTAACATCTGGATTTAGTTGTTAATTGAAAGTGTGGGGTATTAGAGTCAGGATTCCCCACACTTCTTAGAAGAGGTCGGACCTACTTGACAACATCGATTTAAACTCGTTTCACGGATGTAATCGGTATGTGAAATGGTCCTACACGCTTCCGTGTCTTTGGGAGACTACTGTATCTGTCAATATTTACGGATCCCAGAATGGTGAGAACGAGGACATGGTACTCTGAGCAGATCGGGTGCTCGGCCGTGAATATGGTGAGAACGTGATGTGTTAACTTGGTTTTACACGATCGATATACCGCGGGTGCGGCGTATGCGGGATACCGTTTGTTACCGCACGATCTGAAGTGAAGGAAGGGAAGACCTGGGAGCTGCAGCCAGCGTTGCTTCAATGCCAAACATTGCCAAACATTGAAGCACACGTCTACGGGTAGGGCCGTACACTGCCGTACATCCGAATTTCCGGCCCCTTCATCCTTTTCCATGACTATTATTACCACTGTACCTCAGACCCTCACGGTGCCAATGGTCCCTCATGATCCTTAGGCTTCAGGTGTTTCATTTTCACCACTACTATTTTAATCATCATTAATGAGTCATTCTTTGTAAATCCCCACGTCCACCGAACCCGACCACTTCCTATCTAGCCTATTCTGCGCTGTTTTCTATCTTTCCTTACGGCTCTAGCTAAAATGAACGGTACTCCTAGCAGCAGTGATCCGAGATCTTAAAGCGTAGATGCACATACGCCGACAGTAGTGTACACCACGGTAGTGCTTCCAGCTCAACGCTTCAAGTGTAACTTCAAATCTACTTGTATCTTGGTATCTAGTATGGTCCGCGGTTTTCCTGTCGTCCAGGACTCTGGTCTCTCGGATAATATGCTTTAAAACGATGATTTCTGGGTTACTTTGTTGCTATATACTACTCATGTTTCCTTGTGCCACTGTGGTTATCAAGTGGTTGTATACCACTTATGTATACTTTGGATTCAAGGCTCCGAGTCACTGCCATTGGTGTTTGCGGCACTTCTTCCACGGAAATGTCACTGAACTTTGGCAATCTACATAGGTACAGCTGGGTCTCGCTGCATTGGAAGCTTTTTCCAACACTCCTTGAGTCCCTGGGTCGGATGCATAACATGTACATAATCTTTCTGTTCCCCTCGGCCATTTTCTCTGTCTCCGTTAGGCGACTGACATATCGCCGCTCATGATTCAATTTGCTGATGCATTCTCCGGAGTCTTCGTCGGGTCACAGAACATCCATGCAGAGCAGTATGTGGTTGTTCAGATTTCGTATATGAGTTCTCCTTCACTGACTGTAGTCACAGCGGTGATAACAGGAATCCGTCTCGTAACGAGTTAGAAACCCGTTAATGAACGACATTCTGGACAAGGAAATCAGCGATGAATGGAATTGTGGCTTCTAGTATGTACTGTTTTTTTTTGTATCCGAGGTTCTGAAACTTGAAGGCATATGGCGCTCACGTACTATCATCCAGTAATAGACAGCTTGGTCCAATGCAATCTCGTCAGGAGGTCCAGCGAGTCTGGTCGATGATGAGTACTCCACTTGGATCAAGCAGGCAGCCTGAACGTTAAAAGCACCCGGACACAGTGGCGGAAAGGTCATCGTTGGCAGTCTGTGTCAAGGCGGGATGATCTGACTGCCAGTACTTCACCCCTATATATATCGTGTTCGTCGTGAACCCGCGGACGCGTCTGCCACCTCCACATCACGTAGCTTTGTTATTTACTCTTCACCCCGCAGTGTCTCCAGCACTGCACCTATTGCGGACTCAGTATCGCAGATTGCCAGTGAGATTGTTGTACATTGTTACGTATCTCAACCATATGGCAATCATGAGCTCATTATGAAGAAAAAATAGCTTTTCACTATGCCTGAAAGGAAAAAGAGCCAGCTTTGCGCGTCTAGAATCTTCATTTCTAGCCGCTGAGAATAGAATTGCAGATAAGTCCTAGCCTAGTAGACGAACGTTGAAAAGGAGGCGGAAATTTGTCTCTGCAGGATCAGCATGTCCGAGGAAAGAACTCAACATCTGAGATCTGGGGGGAATCGTAGCCGCCATCGCAGCTATGGGGCATTGATGTACATCAAACTTAGTGGAAACATCGTGGATTGGAGGAGTTTTTCTACGATTTTTCTGGTGGTGTAAGACTCTGACTTTCGTTTATGAGAGCGGCGTGAGGTGGGCACGCGTCAATTCGGGGAAATCGGGATTAGCCGGAACCTTTTCAAACTTCATCCACAATCCCTCAGCAACATCTTCACCGTCATCCACAATGAGCAGCTCCCAGTGGCGCAACGTTTTCACGTACGTTTTGCTCAAATCCAGCTTTTTGAGACAATTCTGATGAAAATGGCTGGACACAGTTTCAACAAATACAGCCAGATCACAGCTCAAGCCGTTCGCAACTCTTTGAAGGACACTCAGCGTCTCGCAGCTGAAAAGCGGGGTCTTACTGCGTTGAGATACCAGAAATGGGAGAATGGCAAGGGTGGTGAGCAGGTGAGTAGTGTCTCTCATCTGAACTGGCCACGCCGAGCCGCGGTTGTTGTTGTCACGAGCTAACTGACGCTTGTTTTCCCTAGGTCTTGTTGGAACCTGAAGCTGAGAGTAAAAGCAACAAGACGCCTGCAGTATAATGATCACTACTTCCTGGATGTAATAGAGGTTTAAACCAGTCCACTGGTGGAGACATGAACAAAATCTTACTGCCCTGTCCTTCGCTCGTTTCGCATGACTATTCTTCATGTCGTTGTCAAAAAAACCTCTGTCAAGCTGTAGTCCATCTCCTCTCCCTCATCAAACTACGAGGCCGAGCTGCGCTAGTTCGGCGCGCCAGCTTGTGTAAAAAAGGTATACATCCACGGTGGTAGTCGCAGGATCCAGGGGCATGTGTCAACGAGGGATTCGGCAGACTGATGGACCTAACCACTTCTGCTCCCAAAGGTGCATGCAGACGAATGGGATGTAAAGGGTAGAGTATTCTGGGACCCTTAGTGGTCAATTCTTTCCTGTTTTGCAATCTCATACTCGCTGGGAATGCATCTTTGTACCGCTCGCTCTTGTAGCTAATCGCATAGCCTAGTCAGTCTCCCATGGTTTGGATCATCTAGCTTTCTCGAGGCGTGTCAAATTTTCTCAACTATGCGTTGACATTATCTAATGTATGTCTTTCCAGAGGCCAATTTTACTTTACCTATCACTCTCATGTTCGATTCTTTGCAGCTTTTCTTCGTATTGCAGGATTGACCGTGTCTCTTGGTGTAGACAGGATAGAAAGCGTTCACGAGGCTTGAAGCTTGAAAAGTCCAAGACATTGCCTTGACTATCCTTTGTATCCCGTGGCCTGCGACTGTTCATGAAGGGTGAATTTTCGCTCTTTCTTTTTCCTTTTGTACTACGTTGTTTATATCTGCCTGTTCAGGTATCTGCTTGATGACGGGGACAGGAGTCATGCATGCCCTGAGGTGGTCATGGATATACTGCGTAGACAGCATCAATGTCCATGCGGCGTTCTGTTGGGTTTTGTGGGAGTGCAGATGGGCTGACGAGAGTTCGGATGGGCAGAAAGAAAAGACAATAGCATTAGAGCCCGAGATTGTGAAAGTAGTTGGTGCATGTATCTATATTAGAAAGCCTCTTATGACTACTTTGCCAGCAGCTTTTGCTCTCGGCGCGACGCGTATGTTGAGCTGTCCCATCTCGTGACTGACGTAACAGTGCACCTTTTCGTCCAACTACTCTTGTCCTCCCTATTCTTCACTTGGATTTCGCTTTCTGCTGAGAGGAGAGTCGCTGATATCACCATGGATGTCGTCAAGGCTGTCGAGACCTATGTCACCAAAATGATTTCAGAATCTTCTGCAATGAAAGTTATCCTTCTCGATTCGCATACAGTACGTGTACTATGCAACTCTAACCTGCATGAAGCTGACACCGAACACTCTTTGAAGACCCCAATCGTCTCTCTGGCATCAACGCAATCCACGTTACTTTCACATCAAGTGTATCTCACTGACCGTATAGACAATACGAAGCGGGATCGCCTACCCCATATGAAATGTGTCTGCTTCCTTCAAAGTAGCGATGCAAGTCTAGAAGCGTTACAAGCAGAACTGAAGGAACCAAAGTACGGGGAGTATTATCTCTGTCAGTCGGTGAATTACCAGCCGTTCAAAGTTTTGTGTAATTGGGCCTTACATGGATACCTGCGCAGACTTTAGCAATATCCTCAGCAAATCGATAATAGAGCGTCTAGCTGAAGCCGATGAGTATGAGGTGGTTCGGGAAGTGCAGGTGAGTAGAACAAAGCATACATAAGGTTCGACTTGAGTAACTCATAACCATGACCTTGTAGGAATACTTCGCGGACTATGCACCATTGCTTCCCTCGCTCTTCTCCCTGAATTATACTCCATCAGTCCTAAACGCTTTGTATGGAAACAGTCCAAACTCATGGAGTCCAGAAGCACTGGAGCGCTCAGTACAGGGTATCATCGCTGTTCTTCTCAGCCTGAAGAAGAAACCCATTATCCGATATGAAAAGATGAGCGGGATGGCCAAGAAGATGGCAACTGAAGTTCATGTGTGTCTACTTTGCTTCATGATTCTGTAGCCGATGAGGCTGACTTCCTGTAGCACCGAATACAGTCAGAATCGTCATTGTTCGATTTCCGACTGACCCAAGTTGCACCATTGCTTATCATTCTGGATCGCCGAAATGACCCTGTCACCCCTCTGCTGTCCCAGTGGACGTACCAGGCGATGGTACACGAACTGCTAGGTATACAAAATGGCCGTGTTGATCTGAGCAAAGTACCTGATGTCAGACCTGAGTTGGCTGTCAGTGCGCTGCTACTTCTATCGTTTGCTTTACTAAACCATGTACTTCGTAGGAGATAACACTCACCACATCAACAGACCCTTTCTTCCAGAGTCATCACTTGGCTACTTTTGGAGAGCTTGGCACTGTTCTCAAGGATTATGTCCAGTCCTATCAATCCCGATCCCTAGCACAATCTCCCTCCTCGATCAACTCTATCTCGGACATGAAAAGATTCGTTGAAGAATACCCCGAATTCCGGAAACTGGGTGGAAACGTTAGCAAGCATGTTGCACTTGTCGGGGAGCTGAGTCGACTTGTTGAGCAAGGCAAGCTGTTGGAGATCGGGGAGGTAGAACAGGGACTAGCGACCAGTTCTGGTGCAGATTACAAGGCGAGTGGTGATTCGTGCTATCGTATCGGCTATACAGCTAAGGCAATGCATTGGTCCTTCAGGATGTTCAAGATATGATCAAGGACAACTCGATATCGCCCACGCATAAACTACGTTTGGTGATATTGTATGCACTCCGGTATCAGAAAACCCAGGCAGCAAATATCGCGTCGTTGATCAATCTCATGCTTCAACATGGTGTTTCTCGTGAGGACGCTAGAGTGAGTATATCGCGTGTTCTTCGTCTCAAATCCTTTTGACGATTTTCTAGCTGGTGTACGTCTTTTTAAATATTGCTGGAACTGATCAACGACAAGACGATCTGTTCTCAACGGAGTCGCTGTTTGCGAAAGGACGCTCTGCACTAAAAGGGCTGAAGGTGATTTGGCACGTTTCTCGTCTTCTCAGATCTGACAGAGAACGTCTAGGGAGTGGAGAATGTGTACACCCAGCATACACCGCATTTATCTCAGACTCTTGAAAATCTGGTGAAGGGCCGTCTAAAGGAAACCAGTTATCCATTTGTGGAAAGCCCTGGACCAAATGCTTCGTTGACTAGGTAAGGTTTCTGTGCAAGCCGTTGGGTTTGTATACTGACGTCGCTGCTTGCAGACCTCAGGATATCATTGTCTTTATGATTGGAGGAACAACATATGAGAAGCAGCAGCTGTTGCACTTCTCAATCAGCAAGGCATACCTGCGTCAAGTACTAGTGTTGCTGCTGGTGCTGGTACAAGGGTGCTCCTTGGTGGAACTTGTGTTCACAACTCATCATCGTACGCCTCTTTTGCATCTCCTTATCTCTCCTTACTGATTTCTCGTAGATATCTCGAATTGATTCGTGTCTCTGCAGAGAAGTTCCCTGCCTCAGTATATGAACCTCCGCCAGAATCAGCTTCCAATGCCCCTGTACTAAACTTGAACCTTGGTGGTGTAAACGTCAGTCTCGGTGGCGCCCAGCCGGGTGTATACCGCAGTAGTGGTGAAGCCGTGGGTGTACAAGCTGACGGAATTCGTGATGGTGTGATGAATCTGATTGGCAAAGTTAAACAAGGAGTGGATCGGATTGCTATACCTTAGACAATGTACTTTGATTTTATTTATCTGGATACGCTATACTTCAACAGGCATAATGTTGGGATGAAACTCGGAGAATCCTACTGGCCGCTGGCGGAGAGCCACGATTTGACGCGTCGTCACTGACACGTCGACAGTCACGAGCTACCCGACTCCTGTATCTAGTTTTCTTTCCTTACTTCCTTCCTTCATCCACGTCTGTATTTTCGCCTTCAAGGCTAGGTTTTTATATTCGGTCGGGTTAGGGTACCATGGCCAAGGGATTTCTCGCCAATTTGAAAGGCGTCGACGCCTTCGGCAAGGTATGTGTCCATTCGCTGCATCCGCATCTGTCGTTTTCTGCTCGACTTGACGTGGAATTAACCAACTCCAACTTTGATTGTAGACAACAGAAGATGTAAAGGTCAAGACTCGCACCGGCGCTTTCTGTATGTCTTCCGTCGTCTTCAGACATTAGTACTCACTCATTGGTTTTGCTCTAGTGACCATCCTCTCTGCGGCTATTATTCTAGCTTTCACGGCTATGGAGTTTATAGATTATCGAAGAGTGTATATTGACACCTCATTGGTTGTGGATAAGAGCAGAGGGGAGAAGTTGACTGTGAATCTGAATGTAACCTTCCCTCGAGTGCCTTGTTACCGTATGTCTTTTCCCTTCTCTTTCCCCTCATATTCGTCTCAATTATTTCTACCCTCTCCCAGTCGTCAGTCTCGACGTAATGGACATCTCTGGAGAGACCCAACGAGACCTCTCACACAACGTTTTGAAAACCCGTCTCACACCAGCCGGAGCCCCAGTTGTTGGGTCTCGTGTCTCCGAGCTGAGAAATGAGGTGGACAAGATGAATGATGCGAAGGTGGACGGGTATTGTGGTTCTTGTTATGGTGGTATAGAACCCGCCGGTGGATGCTGCAACACTTGTGAGGAGGTTCGTCAGGCGTATGTGAACCGTGGATGGAGTTTTTCGAATCCGGATGCCATTGAACAAGTGGGATTTCCTCAACCTCTATTTTTTTTGTCTGTTCTCATTTGCTGTCGCTTCCTCTCGCAGTGTAAAGAAGAAGGCTGGGCAGACAAATTACGCGACCAAGCCAATGAAGGATGTAACGTCGCTGGACGTATCCGTGTCAACAAGGTCATTGGAAACATCCACCTGTCCCCCGGTCGTTCATTCCAAAGCAGCGGCCGAAACTTCTACGAATTGGTGCCTTACCTCCGAGACGATGGCAACAAGCATGACTTCTCTCACACGATACATTCGCTTGCTTTTGAAGGTGAGAGTCATTGCATACTATATTCGATTTTTTCCCTTTTGGTTTCTTCAAAGTTCCAATGTGATTAATCAAAATGTCTGTCGGTTGCAGGTGACGACGAGTATGATATCTACAAGGCTCAAGCTAGTCGGGAGATGAAGAAACGTCTTGGGATTGGGGCAAACCCTTTGGACAATTTTATGGCTAGGGTGAGTTGAGATCTTTTTGCTTTTACATGATTGACTGCTGGCTAACTCGTTCTTTGAATCTGCTAGACCTCTAAGCCAGCATACATGTTCCAATACTTCCTCAAAGTCGTCTCTACGCGATTCCGAACTCTTGAGGGTAAAACTGTAAGCAGATCCTCAGTTCTTATAACCTACTTCCTGTTCGCTCATCACACATGCACATTCCCTACCAACCCATCCGTCAACGAACTACCCATTTCCACCTGACCAACCACTTACCCTATACAGATCAACACCCACCAATACAGCGTAACCCAATTTGAACGTGACCTCACGGAAGGAGCTTCGGGTGATACACCTCAAGGTGTCCACGTCCAACATGGTGTCACCGGTGTCCCAGGAGCCTTTTTCAACTTTGAGATTTCTCCCATCCTGGTCGTCCACTCTGATACGAGGCAGTCGTTTGCCCATTTCCTTACTTCGTGAGTATTTTTTTCTTCACCGTTGTCGTTGCCGTTGTCGGTGTCCTCAATATCCTAATCCAACCGCTCTTTTCTCGTAGAACATGCGCCATCGTTGGAGGAGTCCTCACTGTTGCTTCGTTGTTGGACAGCGCGTTGTTTGCTACCTCTCGAGCACTCAAAAAGGGAGGAGGAAGTGCCCAGGGTAATGGTTATGGGAGTAGTAAACTCATGTAAATTACTACACATACATAACTGCATGGATAACTTATTTAACGAGATGAATCGGGATGTGTTCGCTGTGCTATTTGAGGGCGAAGGTTAAGACGAGAGTAGTACATCATGGAAGCCGCGTGTTGTAACTTGTCCTTTTTCGCTCCTTTCTGACAAGACTCTTCCTTCGCGCACAAGAATCAGAACCAGAACCAGAACGAGACGAAAACTACATTCATGTCAGATGACAATGGCAATGGCAAGCCCTCTGTTGAAGAAGAGCTCGCGAGGCTGAAGAGGTTGTTAGAAGAGAATGCAGCGCGGTGTCGAGAGCGTTGTTCCCGACAAAGGACGGAGGAAGATTCAAATAAGGAGCAGGGTTCGGAGAAAGACCAAGACAGAAGTGCAGATGCAGAAGATAGCAGAAAGGAGATTAGAAGAAAATTAGAAGAGATGATGGAGATGACTAGGTTCTCGAAGGAGTATCATGAAAGGAGGAAGGTGAAGGAGGAGCAGGGTGAGTGCTTCGAATTGGTGCCATGTTTAAAGGAGCTGTTTTGAAAGGCGAGTAGATTGGAACGAAGTGTTGGCAGTAGTCCAGCAAAATGGTGAAGTGCGTTTGTCGGGATTGAAAACTCTATTCGATGGTGAGCGTCGTTCTCCAACTGGGGAGGAGCCACATATATATATATAAACATTGAACAGAGCAGGAAGAAATCAAAAGGCAACATCAGGTGGAATTGCAGGCTGCATTGGCGTCGCGTACGCGTTAGGTACTTACCAAAAGTAGACGGCAAATGATGACGAGCAGTTGCTGAGTAAGCTGACTTTACTCTTGATGGAGAACAGTAACAACCGCGACGCACAGATTCAAAATGAGCATAACGCCCACCCTCTCCCTCTTCTCTCTTCAAGAATTGCAGACTTCCTAGCGTCGTTTTCAATGGATGTTTGTAAGGCTGTAGGTGTCTCTTCTCCTTTCCTTTGTCTTGTGTCAAAGAAGGTCAAAGGCGTTTACTCAAATCTTTGTATCTCTGTATCCTTACATCTCCAGTTCGAAGAAGCAGAACTCAAAGCCCAACAAGACATTGCGCGTTCTCTCGCAGACGCGTTGGAAGCTAGGAATGAACGAGATAACGCGAATAGGATGCTTCATGAAGCTCAGATGGAGACTCAGCAGTGGAAGCAGGAGGTGGTTTCTTTGAAGGGCGTGGTGCGTTTCGTCTCCTTGTTCACTGTGTTTGGTGGAAGCGCTGGTGACTGATGTCTATCGCCATTCTCTATCGTTCATCAGCTGAAACAAGCAGAATCCACAGTGCGTACTGTCATTCCACGATTACTCCTCTTCTCTTCTCTTTCAATCCACTGCTAACGCAAATCAACAGATAGCACACCACCTCGAAACAATCTCTCTCCTCAAACGCGAAAGCATCCAATGGCGAGATCAATCGCGGAATTGGCAAGAACACTTTCTTCGAGTCGAACAAGAACGATGTGGACTGGCTTCTAAAGTCGAGGAGCTCAACGAGAAGTTGCAGATGCAGATGCATGTACGTTGATTTTGCTTTTGACTTTGGCATCCCGCTGATTTATCTTCTGCCGTTCATCTTCTCTGTCTTTTCCTCTTATTTTGTTATGTTCAATGTCTAATTCTTAACATCTCGCTCATATTCAACGTTTCACCAGAATCGACCCGGATACACAATGGGTATGGCCCCTTTGACGCCTATATCTCGATACGCAGACCGTGACCAAGACAACGACGACGTGGATGACATGGAAGACCACGTCCCATCGACTTCACCCACTCACCCACACCTCTTATCTACCCTTCCTCTCCCTCTTAGTCCTCCGGAACCCGAAACCCCTTCCCGCTCCCATAGAATGAACGGACTCAGTCTCGCACGTACGAGTACCAACAAGACTCCGAATCCTAAATCCAAAGCTCGTGCATTACCCAACGCCAATACGTCTGGTAAAGCACGTTCTCAACCATCCTCTGGCTCCAGTAGACAACACCGACGCTCAGATGTGGATGATGATCAGAGCATGGCTACTACCTCCACTTGTGCTTCCACTTCCACTGGCGTCAGACATAAAAAGTCTTTTTCTTCGCTTTCACAGAGCGCGCCTCGAGACGAAGAGATTGCGTCCGGGTCGGGTTCAACATCACACTCAGCCCACTCGGCTCATTCTGCAACATTGATGGCGACGTCCTCTATCCCCCAATCAAGACTCATCCGTCGAATTACAGCTACAGTACCTGTTAATGCTGTCAAAGAAGAGAATGATGATGATGGCCAGGGGGTTTTCATTGATGATGGGGAGGTCGAACACCACCAACTTGGTGTGGAAGTAGAAAGGGGTCAAGATGATGAAGTTGATGAGGACGAGGATGACGGTGCTGAGGACGATGATGAGTATATCGAACCCCAACCACAGCGTAGGAGGCGAACAACATCCACGAAAGGAAGGGCGGCGAGGAGACGGGCTTCGAAAATTATACAAGAACCGTCAGAAGAAGAGTCTGAGAATGAGAAGGAGGTGCATGGGAATAGGCAAGCTGAGAAAGTGAAAGAGACAGAGTCTGGGGAAGAATCTGAGGAAGATGAGTTGATGATTACTTCACAGGTTCGTAGTGCTTTTTCTCTCTTTACGAGAGCCTATAGCTGAGAATACCTTTCTTTTGTTTTCTCCCCCTGTCCCTTTTCTCTCTCTTTGCTTTCTGTGGGCTTCTCGACTTTCTACAGGATAAATTCCGAGACACGCACGCAACTGCGACTACAACACCCTCCCAAAACCAGAACAAACGTCGACCACCACCGACACCTGGACCGTCTGCACCACTGAATAAGAGGCGGAAGAATAATGCCCACAGCACTCTCAACACCCACAGTAACGGCACTGGGGTGCATACCACGAAAGCTGCTGCTGCTAAAAAGCGGAATTGAGCATCAGCGGCTTGTCTTTTAGGTTCATGCTGGTTCATGCCGCTGCAAAGAGTTAACTGGGACGTAAGATTCTAGCACAAGTTTCCTCTTAAGAGTTGAATCGGTTGTATCTTTAGCACAACAAGGCTTAAATTATTCTGTTCTTTATTGTCCTCCCCGCATATCCATTCCATCTCCGCTATGCATAGCAAGCGTTGTACTTTTATGATTGTGTCGCGTCGTGTCGTCGCTGACGCTGTATTCTCTTGGGATAAAAATTACATTATTATCGACTACTTGACTTTGTCGCGCTCACTGTTCTTCAAGTCGCTCCGGAAACCTCTGGCTGCATCGCGATCGTCTGCATCTCACATTGCAAGAGTGGAATCCTATGTAAGGGAAGGAGGGGAACCCCTCAATCCACACGCTGATCTGAAACTTCTGAAGTGGGGGCTTGACAAAGGCAGCTTGAAGCTGGTCAAATCCCCAGATCGATACACCCAGTGAGTTTTGAGGTTTGGGTTTTTCTGAGGGTTAGTATAACTGTCACCTATATAACGTGAGGCAAATTAGACACACTCGTTGTGGATATTCTGATGGAAGGGTAGCATTACGACGTTCAGGCTCTGAATCAGGCTGTACTGGAGCCGACTGGGAAGTAGTATCAGCAGGCGTGCTCGTGCTCGACGGGTTCGAGGAAAAACTCTGAGCCTGATCAAGAATCAGGATTCCAGTGAGTGCAAATTTGCTTCAGAAGGGTAGCTTTGTTTGCAAAACGGAACAGGAACAGAAACATACCCCTTCTTAAGCGTTAGGCTTATGAGTCTGAGACCGGAGTTGCATTAGTATCCTGCCTTTCGGACGTCTGAAGAAAAAATAGGCTTAGATTTCTTGGGTGTAGTGAAGAAGAGTACTGGTGCCGGGCTAAGATAATATCCGCGCGCAAGTTTGAAAATCAAAATCTCATCATTACACTGGTCAATACACACCAAAGCCACATGAGTTTGTATGCAGATCTTGCGTAGACGCCGTTTGCGTTATTAACCCTTCCGGTCTCTCCAAAAGCTCTTCTATCCCAGGCCTCGGCGACGACGACGGGCATTCCAAATAGCGTCGACTGAGTTGACTCTTTCGACGACTCTAGCCTCAGTCGGTTTGGAAGGAAAATCGCGCTCGTTCTTGGCCAACACGACTTCTTGAGGATGTCTGATATATGCGTAGGGCGGGATATGGGTCAGAAGCTGGAGAAATTAGGGAAACAGCGTCAGATTTAGAGAAACTTAACGTACCTCGAGAACCGTCATCCTAACGGGTACTTGGATGTCCGACGCAAAGGAGGCCATCCCTTTCACAGCTGAGTGTGCACTTCTGACGCTAACCATCGGCACAAATTGGCTGCAGCAATAGGTATCTCTGTCACGTCTTCCAAGACCTGTCAAATCAATATGATCATTGATGAGCTTAAACGGTTAGAGGAGTTGAGGAAGACCGACCTTAGATAAACCGAAATCAGCTATGAGACAGTTACCCTCTGTGAGTATTCAATCATACAGGACGGGACGAATAGAAAATGGTGCCATGCACGATGGCTTGAATATCCGAACCTTGACAACGGCCGTATTAGAGGAACATAGGGCAGTTGGTCGAGTTCGAATCGGCATCTTCAGCTGATGCAGAGCAAGTAGTGGTGAGAGAGGACGAAATGGTGCCAGAGAGCCTATATCTGAAGTGGCTCTTGATGTAGCCTGCTGACCTGCGAGTTGGTGAGAGCAGGCTTGTCGACCATTAGGACGTGCAGACTCCAGACTACTTACTTCTAACACTCGTTCCGAATCCAAATATACTTCTCCACAGTATCCTGTTCACATTCGATCTATGCAGCACCATGATAGCATGATTCTGCATAAACGATTTGAATAACTCCAAGCCAAAGCCAAAGCTCACTGATAATACAACTATGTAATTCACACCAGCAGTAACCAATATTCACTCGTCAAAAGTTAGTTAGGAAAGGTCGAGCTTTCGAGCGACAGGAAACTCGTTTGGAAACGAAAGGTTTCGTGCTTCAGAAATCTATCGGAAGCGGATCCGAGCCAATCGGATCGCTTGCCGAAGGCTTCGGAAATTTAAAGTTTTCGAATCCGTTTCCGAGCACCAGAGATTTGATGTTTCCCACTAACTTCTGGCCACGGAATATTGGTTACTACTGGGTGTGATTCCTGTTTTGTCATTTGTGAACGAGAGGAGACAAAGAGAAGATGCCAGTGCGTTGAACTTTCTGAGGTCAAAACTGGTAGTCTGAGGAGTGGGACTGACAATGGTGGATGACACCTGGATGACACAGTATTTACTCGCTTAGTTGTCTGTGTCCTGCTCAGTGCTGCTTTCTTCTTTCCTTTCTTATACTACCACTCATCACTCAGATAGCATTCTCGTTGACCTGAATGTCTGCGGATAGTCTGTGAGCATCTACTATGCATGGGTGTGTAAAACGACGTGAGGGCGAATTTTACGCAACCTTGTTTCCAAACGACTCGCTAACTCAAATTTGTCACCTTAATTCCAGACGCCCCGTGGCTATCCACCAGTAACAGCCACTGGCCATGCGATAAAGTGTCTCTTGGTTTGAAAGAAAAGTCGCTGAAACGTACGAAAGACTAGCACCGTGAAATGCGCTTGTCGGCCTGACAATTCACTACTTAATCTGGCTCAACGTCGCAGACAAGTCGAAACCAGTTGCATTTGAACTTGGTTCAGTAGCTATTAGCTGGTCTTCATTTAGGTTTGACGGTAAACGGGAGAACCTACCCTGTGAAAATGTCACCCAAGGCAGATGGACACCTTTCCTTCAATTTGAGCTCAAGCGTGCGATATCCTCAAATTCCAACTGATTATGAGTGACGAAGCTATAGCAGGTCTGGTTCACTCTTTCTCCCTGTTACGGCGTTTGCTTTTCCTTCTGACATAGCTCATGGTCCCGGTCACGATACACATGTCCTTGAAGAGACATTTACCATCCTTCATTCGATTTCGCCACAAGATGAAGAAAAAGTGGTATTGCTGCCGTTTCTAAAACTGAGAGGAGAGGAAGCTCAATATCGGCTTGACATACTCCAGATGGTGAGCATCAACTTATATCGGAAGTCATTTCTGACAACACTGGCCGATCTCCAGATAGCCGACTACCCTCAACGACTGGATCAGCGTGTCCGATTCCTCACGTTGAAGACCATTTTTCGTCTTTCTCAAGAGTTTCAGCAATACCCTTAGTGTTATGTGATCAAGAATCTGGTACTCGGTAAACGCATTGCTAAAGGCACATACGGAGCACTATATGAAGGGAAAATTGCTATCGGGGACAAGAATAAGACTGGAATCGAGCGCCCCAACAGGACTGATTATGCAGTGAAAGTCGTTGGGCTATATCCCGATAGCATTGAGATCGATGTGTGTCCGATATATTATATTTCTGTCATTATCACTAACGATCCAAATCCTTTTCTTTGCAGGATTGTCTACGGGAAGCCGTCCTCTGGAGGCAGTTCGAACACCCAAACTTGCTACCCTTCCTGGGGATGTACTACCAGGATGATAAGCGGGAAGATGTGTGCTTTGTTTCTCCCTACATGAACAACGGGAGCCTCTCGGTTATGTTGAGGGCCAGGACACTCAGCCAGGAAGACATGTATACCCTAGTAGGTCCTTTGTTCAATTTCTTTGTGTTCAGTTTCTTATTGTTCTTATTGTATAGGTGCAGGACATTGCGTCTGGACTGGAATATTTACACGGAGAAAATGTTATTCATGGCGATCTGAAACCTGTGTGTAGTGAAAACATTGACTCGGAACTATGTTTATCTGACATCTGTCCAATCATTTCACTTCGCCTTGATTGCTCTCGCCTAAGTAGGACAACGCACTGATCACCAACCATTCCCGAGCCTGCCTCTGAGATTTTGGTTAATCTCACTTGGCTAGCACCAAGGGGTTTCGACCTACGAGACATCAAGGTGGCGGAACTCCTGAGGTCTCAATGAATGCACGTACTTCAAAGAAAGGTGATGTGTATTCATTTGGGCGTTTGGGTCACGAGGTGTGTAGCCTCAGTTCGACAGCTGATGTCAGTGGTCGTTGAACCCATCGTATTGAACAGATTTTGAAGATGTATGACCTTCCTGACCTGAGATGGTTAAGCGAAGATTCACATCAGGTTGATCCAACGCGCCCCGAAGGGCTACCATCTGCTCGAGATCTGGACTCAATGTGGGACATGATTCTACAGTGTTTGGACGAAAAGCCCTCTGTTCGGCCAGATGCGAAGGAACTCCTATCGCTTCTTAGCAAGATGAGTCCTAGGCCCAAGCCTGCCCCTGACTGGGATGACACGGACCCATTGTTCACGCAAGTACGAAGCAATATAGACCATGGAGACATGTATATGCGATTGCCCGTGCCTGCCAACCAAACTCCTCCAATATTTCCAACCCAGAATGTGAACTTAGGAAGCGAGTGCTACTCCCAACGCCTGCCCAACCTTGGTGGACCGCAGCCTTATCTTTATCCTCGACAAGATGTTCCAGGCCACGTTGGCGCATAGGATGGTGGCCCATACAATCGACCATATCCTATCTATTACGATGTCGATGAAGGACAGCAGAGACATCACTCAGACCTTCACCAGTCTCACTATCCTGCAACTCCACGCCACCTACTAGTACCGGTACCTCTATCTGCTCCTCCAGCTCTTGTTTCCACAGAGTCTCAGGAACAATACCGTCAGGTTCGTCCCAATTCCATTTTTCAGTTACACTCTCAACCTTATCCTCTCCAGTCCCATTACGCAGAGTATGTCCCAATACCCCTCTCTGCAAACGGAGCACAGAGCACGTCTTCTTCTGGGTATAGGTCCACTTCTTGAAACCCATTTAATCGTTTAGTGGCAGACTCCCAGAGAAACCCCGCTGGTTACAACTAACTAAGCTAGCGAAAACGAGAATGCGGGAGCAGATATGGACGTCGACAACGACGGGACACGGGGTCAGTCCCCATGACCTGGAGGCTGTCAAGGAAGGTTCAGGCAGGGTTCAGGAAGAGGGCAGCTGCAATGAGCTAGCAGCCTGATGTTATTTCTGTGACACCGGCCGGTCTTTTGTGGCTTGGAAGGGAAGGTATTTGGATGCTGTACTAGTAGCATTGTTTGTCAGCTAGCGGCTGCTGTATCTTCAGCGCTTTCAGGCCCCGTGTGCATACTACCTATTCTTAAGCAAACCCCATCATATTCTTCTAGTCCCCCCTCGAAATGCCAACCGAGGCATTCAAAGACGCCAGAGAGTTCGCTGTCAATGGAGGAATATCACACGTCGAAGGCAGCCATTATTCGGATTCGGTGCTTGAGGGCGATTCCTACGCGGACTATACAGACAACTCCAGTACCGATAGTACGAACAACGCTGTGGTCATGTATATCACAAATCCACAAATCATAATCGCGAAAAACGTATACTACTCACCCGTGGGACGAGAGGCAACCAGCAGGTCAATGAGTGAGTGTCGCTACTCGCGCCTTTCTCCGAAACCCTGATGACTTTGCATAGGTGCTCCCATTGATGGCAGGGCTGGCTATCACCATTCTTCCGCTTTGGTGCCTACCCATTCAGCCTACCAATGTTCCAGCAACCCACAACGGGCGACATTGATGACTGGCAGGCCCGAATACGGAAAGGGTGAACAGCTAGGTCAGCTGGCAGCCAATAAATTTGGCCGTGGTAGTCCTGGTGGAGAGGGAAGAGGCTATGCCCAAAGCCAATGGTCACAGCCAATTCCAGCTTCATACCAGCCTGAAGAACATCACGTATTATACAGCCGGGGATGTGATATAGGCAATGCAGCTCCAGATCCACGCCAACTCCATGCCCAGTACAGACGATCTGAAGGACACTATCCAGGCAGCGTTATTCCAGGACAGTACCGGCAATCTGAAAGAAGTTATTCGGGTATACCAATGGGCAACCCACCTTCTGCCAATTACCTGCGAACAAGGCCAGGCACACACTTTGCCTCTGAACCTGTTTATGACTATACTGGTCAGCAGTATCCCGCCTTGCCACCCACAACGGTTATGGAGTCTCACAAACTTCATCAACGCCATGATCTAAACCACTCCTTTGACCAAGCAGCTAGTGGGAGTATAGCTAGCCACTCAACTTCCGAAGAAGATTGAGACATAGTAGATTCCGAGGTTTGCAGTCTGTAGAGGGAGATATAAAGGACAGCGAAGAGGAGCGAAGGACAACACAGACAGGAAGGTTTACAGAAGTGACTTCGTTGGTGGACCCGCAGAAGTTTGACACGGTGGTAGTGTATCTGCGAACAGTAATTTATTCAGACATAACAATACGACAACCAACAAAGATAAGAAGGGTCCATCTGAACCTGTTCAACTTGGACACGCATCCTTCTCGTTAGTCCGTTGGGGAGGCGATCCGGCCACTCCCGAGCACATTCGTCCCATCTCTCTACGCATCATCATCTTCACCCTTCTTCGCCGCACCAGCCTTCCTATGTTCCGGAGTCTCTGCATCTTTAGGTTCCGTCTTGTCTACGGTTTCGCCGATGTAGGATGGGAACCGTACACCATCCTTAGTGAGCTCTTGGAAGCGATAGACGATGATCGATCCAACTTTGGGAGGGTTCTTGCGTTGCTTGTCGGATAGACCGATACCGAGGTTGAAGGTCTGGGCAGGTATAGACGGCAGTTGTCTGGCTTTAGCTACACACCTCGCCCTCCATCTCACATTTCAACGCTCCAGTAACATCAGTGTTACGGCCCTTGCCAGGGTCGTTATCTACAACAACTGCTTCGGCGTCATAGACAGTCTGCAGGAGGATATAGGGCCTTGGGTGAGCGAAAATGTTTTCCTATTTCAAGACAAACGCACCTTGATCTTCAAGAATGTCGAAGAACGACGTCCTTCATAGAGTCTGAGGAAGGAACGCCATCAGCATAGCTGCTCAAGACCATATGAGCATGAGTAGGAAAAAAGGGCACTCACGAGCCTGGCTTCCTTAACATCAACCCAAGCTTTCCACTCCCTTCAATTTATCGAGTACGTTTCTGTTCTTCGCTTTGTCGTGCTCGATGACATTGACTTCGTCCGACGCACGGATCCCTTCTCGCCAAAGAGTTTCTTCAATTGTTCGTAGCATTCTTCTGGGGTTTTGTTGTAGAGGAGAAAAAAAAACAGTAGCGTCACAGGGTAGTGAAGACTGCCAACATGGAATTCGATGTTAGTGCAGTGTTAGGAGAATGCCCCGTCTTAAGCATTTTCCTCTGCTCCCAAACAATTCACCGTCAATGGTACAGTCTTTGGGGCGGTCAGTGATGTGGAAGGTTGTGAGATGAAAGATAATGCACTGTCCAAGAACCACGTTAGAGGGGTAAACAAGTTGCCCAAGCGACTGTACTGTGTACATTTTCTTGCCATCATAGTCAAGACTGATTAATGATTTCTCGAACAGGTGACAGGTGTGTATGACATTACTTTTTGGACAAAAATACTATTCCCAGGTTATGTCATACACCTGATATTACCAAATAGCCGGGTATACACAAGCGAGAATTTGATCGCTGATCTGCCCGACTACAAGGCGTTATCAGCAGCTCCCCCCTAGTTGCTTAAAGTTGACTGGGCATAAGGACTTGAGGCTGGTAGGTAGGTGTGCGGGTGTGCGGGATCATCGGGCATGGGTCGGACAGCGCCAGGGCCGGATCCGCATGACCTTTCGGCTTAGTAACCAGTCGTGAAGACGCTGTCCCGCCCTTTTCCCGCTCTCGCACATAGACATAGGCAGATATGTATGTATATGGTTTATATAAAGCAATAAAAAGAATAAGATTAAGTATGTATATCACTATAGGAGTCTAAGTAGTGAGCCTATTCGTCGTCATCAACATTTGCAAGGGGGTCAGCATCTATCTCATCCTGCTCCTCATCCAAAAAAAAATCTACCATCTCTTCGTCCATGTCACCCTCACCATCTTCCTCTGAGGCATGCAGCTGGTCCTCCTCCTCACTGCCTTCATTGCCTTCATCGTCGTCGTCATTGTCAATGAACTCCACACTTTTGTACTTGTTGTTCTGACCAGCAGCGGACACCTTGGCTTGTTTAGACGGCCCACCTCCCTGTGGGTTTGCTGATCGCTTTTGTGGTGCTGTCATCTTATCTGAGCCCTTCTTGTGCGCTGTACCCTTGTCTGAACGAGTCTTTTGTCGACCTGGAAGCTGTATGATACCTTTCTCAATATCAGTATCTAGTGCCTGCATCTCCTTACGGTATTCGGTGTTGGTGAGGACCTTCCATTTGATAGTCGCACTCCGTAAGAGGTCGTATACCTCCTTGACTTGGTCAGCGTTGAAGGTGTGAGCATTGTCGAAGGGAATGTGGTCGGGCCAGTTCATGAGCTTGACGTGGTACTTCTTGACGATCTTCGTACGATAGTGCTTGTATTCCATGGATATCTTGATTGTTCCAGTTACTTCGCCTGTATTATGTAGTGATGAGTAGAGTAATTGAGAAGATAAGAATAGTGTTACGCATGTAGACCCCGTAAAATCATTCCAGCAATAAGAACCTTCATCTTCTCATTTGTCAATGACCCTCCCTTCTTGACGCTATGCAGACAATGATACGCCTCAGCGGTGGCGACGAAATCAAACGCGCTCATGTTGAAGGTGTCCATAAGAAAGCCTTCCATATCATCTGGGCTGAAGAATGCGCCAGTGACTGGTGTATCAAATGCCTTTCGACACATGAATCCCCAAGTAAAGGGTCCAGTGTGACGTGAAAGGTTTTCAAGCTGTAGAACAAGAAGGTCGTTAGCATAGTCTTTGAAAGATTAATAGAATACTTACCTCTCTGTTGACTCTGCTTAACGTCATTGTACTCTCCTTCTGCATCGCCTTGCGTGACCCCTGAGTGCCAATAAACTTGTCTTCATGGAAGTCCAACACCTCATCCTTCCACTCCTTCACCTTTTTTGATTTCGGATCGTTCACCTCTTTCATCATCTCGATGTCGTCCTGCAAAAGTTGGTGGATTTCCGATAGCTTATGTCGTTGACCCCGGCCCAGTCCTGATGGATCCAGTCAGTTACCGCTCAAATAGACATTTGAGAAACCTACCCGCATTGACCTCCTTTGTCTTGATGAATAGTGCAGCGTTGTACGCACTGGGCTGCTTCTGTTGACGGAAGCGACGTTGAAGGCTCAACATCTTGTTGATCCTGCTCAATGGCACCTTGTGCTCATTGGCAACACGCTCGATCTCGTTTTCCTGTACTTTGACGATGTTGGCGACCGCATCTCGCAGTGTGGTATCGGTTGTTTGACTTTTAAGCCGTTGTTTGGCCTCTCCAAGTGACGCAGAAGGAATAGCGGCGGTAGGAGGGTGCTGCACTGCAGGTCCAATAGTGTCATCACCCCGAGGTTGCGGAGGAGGAGAGTCTGCCCGGGAAGCCGGTAATGAAGATGAGCTGGACGTGGTAGGAGCAGGAGTGGTACTAGGCGTCGGTTCTTGACTGCGATGCAGTATTCCAGTGACGTTGGCAAGCACGGACTGATTGGCTTGTGCACCCTGACTAGCTGAAATTGGATTAAAGAGGGGAGATGGAGCTCGGCGAGGTGGTGAGCTGATAGAGGAGGGTGAAGGCTGTCTTGTCTGTTGCTCCCTGGCATCAACGTTCTGGCAAAGAACTGGTTCTTGCCAATTAAGTTGTGAGGGTGGTTGTTGGACATGACGAGGAGTTGGCTGGACTGCTGACACTACTGGTAGCTGCCGATTCACCAGTTGTGAGGGCTGTAAAGGCAGACCAGAAGAGGGTGTTGGATAGCGAGTATTCGAAGGGAGAGTCGGATAAGCAGCTTGTGAAGGGAAGTTGTACGCACTTTGTGTTTGGTTGTAGGCTGTGGGCACGAGTGAAGAGGTTGATAGAGTAGAATGTGCCCTGTGGATGTGTATGTTGGAGATATTACCACTCGGGGAGGGATAGTTTTGCTGTAGTAGAAAATAATTAGCCCAAGTAATATACTTATGAGTGTCTGTTGCTTACCTGCAAGTACGATGCGTTTGACGCAGGCTGGAGATGGCGTGTTAGGCCATGGACATTCTGATACGGCACAGAAGTAGGACAGAGGGGTGTAGAAAGAGGCCGTTGTAGTGTAGATGTAGGAAGTTGTAGTGTGGATGTAGGACGGTGTAGAGGAGGAGTTAGTGAATGGAAGTTCTCCAATACAGTTCCTGACAGTGGCGATGATACGTTCCATTGAGTTGGCCATTGAGTTGAAGCCATTGAGTTCAACCTTGAATAAGAAGCCTGAGAGTTGTATAGGAGGTCTTGTTTGCTCTGCCAACCCATTCCTTGAGATGGGGGGCTCATGGTAGGGTCTGGAATATTTTCGTTGATTTTTTCAACAGAATATCCAGACATAACGCGTATGTCGCGATACTCACGTGCACGTCGGTTTGTTTAATGAAACCTTCATCTCGCAAGTCCAATCATGCCAGGTATGTTGCATTGTTTCAAAACATTTGTAGTTCTAACGTTAACGTTGTAATAATTAGGCTCATACTCTACACCATCAACGCCAAGTCGACTCAGAAGAGGTCCCTCAACTCCAGCCTTGCCAGAAGCCAAAGCAGAACAGATCCGGTTGCTGCAAGCTGTTCTAGATGAAGGACAGACTTTCCAACAGACTCAACAAAGTATGTATGTCATTCTTTGCCTGCTCTGATCTGTCTTACAACCCGTGCTTTAGCTCTCCTTTCTGCTGAGACCCACCGCTGGCTTACCGAAAGGACTGTTGACGATATGCAAGCTCAACTCGATCTTGCGCAGGAGCACCACCACCTGGCAGAAGACGAGGTAACTAATCAGGTTGATGAGTTAAATACTGCTTTTCAGGCCATGGCCTTCAATATCGGTGTGTTCTGTTTTTGTTATCTTTTGCTCTGATATTAACAATTCACAAAGAACGTATTAATCAGGCTTTCCGACCATCAGCTCAAAGTCCTTCAGCCCCCTCCACTCCAACTCGGTCCCAAACGTATCATTCAAATGCGCCGCCCTCCACTCCGACCCGTGCTAGACAACCTGCACTGGCCACTCCCAGCCTTCCCTTGACTATTCAAGGTCCAACTGAGCCAACCTCGAGCTTCGCTGTCTATCCTGGTAGTAAGAAGCCGGCGTATATTGTCTATTACGGTAAAAATGCGCAATCTGGGTTTTACTATGCTTGGTATGTGTATAACTTACTGCAAAATGTTTCGTCTAGTCCTTACACCTTTTACAGGGGCCGTACCATGCTTACTTTGTATGCCTCTGCCATCTGCGACCCCGATGATCACTCCCAAGTATTTCGAGGGTTTGGAGATCTGGAACAGGCATTAGAGTTGTGGAACGAGTTCTCACAGTCAACAGCCGCTGAAGTCATTGCCCAGCAACCATGCGATCAAGAGTGTTTCATTCTCATAGAAGGAGTGAAACCTAATGTGTATCAGACACGGAAGAGCTTAGTTATAGATGGCTTAGTGTATGGTGGTGGTGTTGCTGTTCGTTATGTAGGTAATGTCTCTCAAGCTTGGGCTTATTTGAGGAAGTGCCGAAAGGATGGAGTTGTGAAGAAGTTTCCTGCTCGTAAAATTCTTTTTTAATGTCAATAGACTAGTACTTACAATTATTTGATAGTTAAATTGTGTCAATTTGTAAAACTATCTTTGCACTACCTTCAGAACGACCGAGAAAAGCTCTCCTCACCCACACCCGATACGAGTTCCCACGCTCCTGCTGCCTCGCGCGTCTCCTGCTTCGACTCGGCTCACTTCAAAGGGTGAAAATATGCCTCGGAGAAAATCGGAATATGCTTGCGACATGTATAGGTGTCTTCTAAATTTTTATTGGAGCAGGATCCTCAGTAATACTCAGTATACAAGCATGTTAATGAAAAAGACTCAAATTTCGGTCATTTCGCAACACTCGCACTCAACTAGAGCACTTATCTGAGGGTTTAAAAAGCTGAAAAAATACCTATAAGATGGCTAATACTGTACAAAGTGATAATTGAAGTTATCCTGCTCGTCTACAATTATTTGGGTATGTCATGATCTTAAAGCACTTGAGTACCATGAAGTACATAGGAATTGCATAGGAAATCTGATACAAAACAATTACTTTCTAGTTTCGAATTCTGAATCATGTCAGAGACCCATATATGAAGGTTAGTACCTATCAGAGCTGTTCGACTTAAGATTCACGATAATATATTGAAAACTATGAGCTCACCGTCATCACAAAGGTAAAGTGGCGGGCAGACAGTACATCAGCAATAATTATTGGCGTGCAGTCCGCCATTAATTGAATTACATACAAAGCAGTATATGATTCTTTATACAGTGCTAGATGTGTTACAATGTGTACTTTTAAGGCTGGAATGCTCAATTAGACGTACCAGTGTGTTAAGAAAATAAGTAGTGGTTTCCGTAGTCAGCTTCTATCAATTTGTAGCGTAAGTCAAAGATTTATCTTATGGTAACTATCCCACATAAAGATCTGGGGCCTTTATGCACAGTGTGATGCTGCATTCACAACACAATGCGATAAATCCCGACACCCGCGCCATTACTGCCGTATTCCTTATATGGCTAAAGGCATCAATTATGTAACCTATCCAACTAGATATCGGTCTCCCTTGGGACACTGCGGATGTGTTGCATTGTGTTGATAGTCATTGTAATTGGGAAGGCATCAAGTTACAGTGTATTCAAATTGCAAGGTTGGGTCTGAATACTACGGCTGGGTCAGACATCTAAGGTGGAAAATGTGAAAAGACATGGATCAAACATGGATTGGACATAGACGCGTCGTGTCCACGACAAAGTGTGAAAGGCCTCAAGCTGTCGTGTTTTCTGCTGCCCCAAGGTCGGGTCTGCATACTACGGCTGACAGCTAAGGGGTTGAAAAGGTGAAATGACGCGAAATTGAGAATTCACTTTGA
This sequence comes from Tetrapyrgos nigripes, assembly GCA_013368315.1. Lineage (NCBI taxonomy): Eukaryota > Fungi > Basidiomycota > Agaricomycetes > Agaricales > Campanellaceae > Tetrapyrgos > Tetrapyrgos nigripes. Next base: position 6,209 of record JAACJM010000111.1, on the reverse strand, counting down.
AAGCCATGATAGTTGACTGCAAGTTGACTGGACACGCCATGTGGTCAGGTGATTTTGTTTACCAACTAATTGGCTGCGAGTCAACTGCGAGTGCAACTTCGTCGTCCCCAGGTACTCATCAGCATGGGCATCATTAAGCTGAAAAAACGCACCATTCGCGCTCCAAACCCTTCCTCCTCCTCCTCTTCTAATGTCTTCAAATCATACAGCACTAACAAAATTGCAAGGCATAAGGCAGCATTGGCAATAAAACATGCACACCAGAAAGCTACAACAAGAACTGCACAGTCTGACCTTGACGTTACCTACGATTTGTACATGCAAACGTACGAAGACCAATATGAACTTCAAGATGGTACCAACGAGCAAGACCTGTCCACTCTCTATTCCAACGGCTACAACTCCAGCGACTCAGAAGATGACGATGCCAGTGCAGACACTGAGGAAGCTGCATATCACAAAGCTACTCAGTTGTATCGCCGTTCGTATGTCTTACCCTCACTCCTTCACTAACAAAAGCCATACTAATACTTGTTTTTAGTTACTACCAAGACTATCGAACACGACGAAACAAAATAGTCATTGACCAGCAACGATGGGATGCGCAGCTTGAAGGGATGACGGACGCTTTCATGGATTGGGATTATCGGCAGGCCAGGGGTGAGCTTTATGCTGGGGAGATTAAAGGCTATGAGATGTCAAAAGCCATAGACTTTTTCGTGCGTTTTCTTTTTTATCAGGATCTTTGTGTGTTAGCTGATTTCAAACTCTCATCTACAGATACTACAACAACTCATGTTACACTATATAGAGAAGATTGGTTCAAAAGTGCTAGCATCGTCAGACAAGGATACTTCCCTTGCAACCCACTCGTTCACAAGACCATTATCACCACAAGTACGCTCCAGATATTCCATCATCTCTTCAGGCGTTGTCCCCGACTCTCCGTTCAGCCCTTCGTACGCGCATTGTGCGATATACAAGGGCAACGCTATCAGAATTACCTGGCAGTCCAGTTCCGGTCGGCATTTGATGTCTTTATCACTGTCCAATGAAAAATCTGCCAACGTGTGCGCCAGGCACTACAACGCGATCGTCCTGACTGGTGTGCTCTCAATGCATGCCCCTCATGTCAGTACACCACTGCTGGAGAGCCCGAGTTGGGAATAGGATTCTTGGGTGCCTTGGACGGCGGCAACTCTCTGAAACGAGTCGAACGTCGGGAACCCAATTTTGACTCGGAGACTCAGGGATGAGTGCGGGAAAGAGACGACTATCAGGACGGTGGTGAAGACTACCTCATTTGTCCTGAAGAGGTCGACAAATGGGATCCTCAGCACTGGAAGAATCACGAAGGATGGGCAGAGCCCTCAGCAGCTGAGAAGAAGAAGCAGAAGGAGGAGAAAGGTGCCTGTGAGGAGAGATGGGACAATATGAAGGAGGGACATACTTCGTATGACCCAGCTGTCTACGACGTCACTGGGATTTTCATTGGGGTGTGCTGACATATGTTTCTCTTGTGGTTTGTGGATATGATAAAGAGTGGTGAAGGGTGAGTGCTTACCTTTAGTCTGGAAAAATAACACACTGAAAACAATGCTTTAGTCGAAAATATGCTCTCACCATTGTCCACTGCTTCCTTCTTGCAAGTCAAATGGACCGTCGTCAACGTGGACTCCTAGAGCCAAAGGGTGATACAGCATTTGCGTATGATATTGGCTGTCAGTTCAAGACCACCGTCGAGAGAAGTCCCCTGAAGACGCTCGCTGCTGCCGAGAAACTCAAGATCTTGATCCCCCTCATGCACGGACATGCCCACAACCGTCTCTGTCAACTTCTTTTCCTGCTCCTGTACATTTCCTGGGCTGGGTGCGAAGATCTTGAGGCCTGTGAACGATATTTCTCGCAGTCTAATGCACTCACCAGTGCGACTCGACACGCCAGCAAGTTTCACCGCCACCAATTGATCACAGAATGGATGTATCACCATGACAATCTCGAAGCCTATGCTAACCTCAGCCGCTTCATCTACAACAACTATCGTCAAGCCCTGCAGATTTTGGATGGTGAAGAGGAGATGTGGAAACAGCTCAAGGATGTTGGGGTAGAGGATCCAATGGAACTGTTCAATTGGCTGGAGGAGGAACTTCAGTATTTGCTGAGTAGAAAGGAGGAACCACAGGAGGATGTGTTGACGATGGAGCTGTACAACAAGCTGGTAAAGTTGACAAAGTGTCGTGAGCGGCTCCAAGCAGCAAGAACCCTCTTCAATGCATACAACCCAAACAATCCTCAAGTCTTTAATCCAGTAGAAGTGACCATGCAGCAGGAGCAGGAGATGGAGGAGAAGTTGCTCACAGAGATACATGTGCTGGAGTTGAAGATGCAGGTCAAGGAGCGTTGGACAGAAGGATGTGAGGAATGGAGAAAGGCAGAGGAGATGTCTAGAGCTTCTACATATCGTAAGGCTCTGGACAAATTGGAGGGTTTAGTGGTTGCACGGATATTTGAGTTGTCCCGAATGAACGTTGCTGGCACAGGTGCGTAACAATCTAGTCTCAGGTGTTTTCTCGCTCTGATTCTCCTCGGCGTTAGGCTATAAGATGAGGAAGCATCTTGGTCAAGCCCTCAAGAAACGTTCGGAGTCGATTCGTGAAGCCGTCCGTCAGTACAACCAAGCAGCTGCAAAACTATCGCCTCCTCGGGAGCCATTGGAGTATGATCAAGTCATCGACAAGGCGTATCTGTCTGAACTCAACTCCCTCAAGGACACTCGGAACGACGTGTGGGAGAAACGTTGGGCGCAACCCGCAAATTGCTTGCTGATGACCCAGTACTTCAAAGTCATTCGGGCGAAAGAGGAGTTAGTGCGGCTGCACATCGAAATCAAACGGCTCATGACATATATGAAGGAAGAGAGGGACTACCTGAAGGGCATGGAGCAGCTCGTTACCCTGACAAACCCCCACCTTGCCCATCAGATTTCCCTCTACTGCTGGGAGCGAGGACGATTCAACTCCTTACACCGTATACGACTTCGCAACATCTACAAATTGAAGGGTTTTGACCCAAAGAATCTGGATTACTTTAAGGCTGGAACTGGTCTTCGTCGTCAGAGTATTTGGGAAGGGCAGCATGATACCACCGTCAATGAGGATGACCTGAACAATGATGTGGTCAACAATGACGACGATGAGTGGGAAAGTGAGGCAGAAGAGGAGGAGGAGGCAGAAGCAGATGCCGCCGCTACATCTGTGTTGGGTATTGCATCTGATAGGAGGTGAAAAAATGTTTCTATTTAGGTATCTTAGTTGTAATCTACATCTGTTGCTTTACTATGTATGTATAAGAAATGAGTGGGGGCAGGTAAGGACAGGACAGCACCCGCCCGACTCCTTACTAAGCGGGAAAGACATGCGAAGACGACGATGCCTAGACTTATTTTCAGTATTGTATACATTTCACTGCTATTAACGATCTACAGTGCCTTGTACATACTTGTACATACATGTATTGAGCGGGAAAAGGGCGGGACAGCGCCTTCCCAACTGGTTACTAAGCCGGAAAGTCATGTGGATCCGCCCCTGGTCCTATCCGACCCATGCCCGATGGTCCTGCACACCCGCACACCTACCTACCCAGCCTCAAGTCCTTATGCCCAGCCAACTTTAAGCAACTGGGGGGGAGCTGCTGATAATGCCTTGTAGTCGGGCGGATCAGCGATCAAATTCTCGCTTGTGTATACCCGGCTATTTGGTAATATCAGGTGCAGAGTCGAGCCACATGGAGTCAGAGCCGTTTGACCGGTTCGGCTCACTCCAAATGCGGCTCGGCTCCATGGCTAGCCGGAGTCGAGCCGGACCGCTTACAACACTAGGTCCAGCCCTGGACCGGCCCTGTTGGACCCGGTCCGCCGGTCCAGGGCCAGGGCCAGAAAAAATTTGGCCCAACCCTCGAGGGCCGGGTCCAGGGCCAGGAAATTTGGTCAAAGACCGGACCTACCCGGACCGCGGCAAGACTGAATCCTTGGGCACTGGGATTTTCATTGCGGAAATGTGCGGGAGCAATCCTAGAGGGACCACTAATGCGCGGCACATTGAAGGAGGGCGAAGTCATTGCTTTGTTGAACCCGATAATTTTCAAGCCCTTTCAGGTGTGTATCCCCTCCTACGTCAATGTTTCGTCTAATAACGGTAGTCTTTTTTTGTTCAGAGCGCCTCCGACAAACCGCACCCAACCCAACGACAAACATATTGGCTATTACACCCGAATCAGCAGAGTCCATAACGACTATTGGCCATGCAAAAGATTTGAGGATGTGCTGTGTGATCAGAAGAGACAGAAAGCCTTGTGGTGCTCGATGTGATCCGCATGTTAATAGCGCCTGCGATTACCACTTGGAGATGGTTGTGAAGCATGCTCGTTCAGGTAGATCAGAGTTTTCTGCAGGGTGTGTCAATCAGCGCTTTCTATGTCAATATCAAACGTAACGTTCGTTTTTAGAACATTTGGCTCACCAACCTCAGCTGCTGTCAAGCGCAAGCACCCTTCTAAACATGAAGGCTGTGACCCCAAACGTCAGTGGGACTAATTCGCAAGAGGTCATGGAAACTTATGGTCGTGAAGGACAAGCGAAAGCTCAGAGGACAGAGAAGAAGAGAGGTCTTTGAAGGCCCTGCTGAAGAGAGATAGAGATGGAACGGAGGTAGTATTGAAGATTTGAGAGGAGATGGTAGGGATAAGAAGCTGCAGAAGTCAAAGGATGGACCCAAGAAAAGACCTCTGACGATGTTGAAGCTGAGAACGGTTTGAATTGGATAAATGGGTGAAAGGTAAAGGGAAACAAAGCGAGATCCGAAGGTAGTGGCGGCGACGATGAAAGCGTACCGAAGAAGAGGTACAAGACCTATTCTGCCGACGTCATCAAGTACCTCGGTTTTGAGCCTGCTCTGGCCAAGGTGAAGACGGCGAATTCCACCGCGGCCTCTACGATATCTGCCCAGAAGAAGGCTGGTTTGCCTATCATGCTTCAATTCCTTTCGCTTACTGAAGCTACTTTGAATACCTTGACTGCACTCCATACATCCCGGAAATCTAAGGATATCGACCTGGGCCCTCGTCCAGGACCGAAAATACGTTCTGGGGTTTCGCACCGACTTCAACGTCTACCCTTGTCGCTGCCAGGAAGCCCAAGGCGACGCCTGCTGACGACGAGGAGGCGATGATTGATTTTCATGATGTGCGTTCAGACTAGTGCTACACCAACATTGTATCGATGCACAGTGTGGTGTACCTATTCATGAAGCTAACGGTACTGCGTTTTTATTATTATATCGCGGGTGTATTCTTATCAAGCAAGAATAGTTTTCAAAAGTATTTTTTTTCGAATGTTGGTGTTGGATACGAAGGTAGTAATGATACAACCGTCATGACTCTACTAGGAGACACCCGTCTCGAGCATTGGATTCAAGATAGCACCCTTTCATTCACCATTAATAGACATCAAAGTGGTTCCACAGCCAGAACGAAGATAGTAATGCAGACATGTATAAAAGCCTTTCGCGAAAGCCTGACTTTCTTCAGCCGGTCTCCCTTCTCCAACTCGTACAACCACTTTTAAGCGCAGGTCGCTTGATTTGACGAATACTACGACTTCATTCACGACAAAGACGACAAACTCACCTCTAACCTTGCCAAATCCAAAATGGTCCAAAACATGTCTGCCAAACTCGCCTTCGTTCTCTTGGCTCTGAACGCCGGTGTATATGCTTTGCCCGTCGCTCCGTATGTTGGTTCCTTTGTCATGAGTGACGCTTCATAACACAGAATCTGACCCTTGAAAGTCAGTGGCAGCACCACATCTAGTGCACACGAAACTAGTCCCACCGGTACCGCTGGAGGTGCTTCTGGACAGGACATGGGTCACATAATTGAGCAGCTCTGCCAAAACCAGACAACGAAGCCTCCGGTCACGGATAAGGGAAAAAGGGCTGCGACTCCAATCGTTAGCTCTCCACCTGATGGAGGTAAAGACGGAAGCGAGATCCAACAACTCGTCAACAAACTCTGCACGGTATATCACCAAGCAGCACAATGGTCCTGAGCCTGTTCCGCAAGGCACAAATGGACCATCTTCTGGATCGTCGCCTTCGGGTCCAGCAAACGAAAAGAGAGCTGCACCTGCCTCCGAGGAACAGCCTTCTGATCAG